>JABXWE010027747.1:0-27081 GCA_014611495.1 Limonius californicus
TAGCACTTGAACAACCGTTTTGAGGAAAATAACTCTACTGTTGAATAAAGATGATATGAACAGTTTCCAGTATGGGAAAGTCCAGGGAGGCAGTCGCGTCCACTTATTTTGATTGTATCTAGGTGGACAGTAAATTGCAGCTACTATCAATTTTTGCTTCCCAGCTTTGATTGCTACTACTGTGACCTGATTTTTTATGGTTCGGATGCTCGTTTCTTCATGATGGGTTATGTTGCTTTAATTATTATCGCACTGCCACCCCTGGCTGTGTTATCAGGGTGAGTAGTGTGGTAACAATGATAACCTCTGAATTTGAGCTATGATTCTCTGGTTAGATGTGTCTCAGAAATGAGGCATATTTCTATTTTTTGAATATCAAGAAATGCTTCAAGGTCTTGTTTATGTTGTAAGATTCCATTGCCATTCCAAGTGGCTATCCTAATATCACTTCTATCCATTGTGTTTAGTTTCTTGACGTGGATGCAATAGCTTTATTGCCTTTTTCTGTTTCTAATTTTATAAGTCTGTCATTTAATTTTGCAAACATTTTTTCTTGTCGATCCATTCTAGCTATTAAGGTTAATAATAGTTGATTTGTAGTCTCATTTTCCTTTGGTACTATATCGGACTGATTGTTTTCCTTGGTTTTATCCGCAAATGTATTTTGGTCATTTACCTTTGGGTATTCCCGGTTGTTTATTTTTTTATTGTTCACTTCCGGTTTGTTTTTAGTAATCTTATCTCTCCTTGCTTGAAATTCTTTAGCTACCTCACAACCCCTGTAATTTGCGGGGTGTTCTTCCATACAGTTGACGCATTTTGGTTTTACATTTCGCTGTTTTGTGTATACCCCAGTTAAGTGTTTTCCTGCGCATTTGACACATCTTGGTTCACGAGCGCAAAACTTTTGTGTGTGCCCGTACAGTTGGCAACGTTTACATTGTAGTACTAGGGTTGGCTTTCTCAGTGCTTCAATTTTAACTATTACATTTTGAATGCTTTTAATTTTGTATATTCTTTTAATATCCTCTGTTTGGTGAAAGGTTAGCATGAATAATGGTAGCGGTTTCCTTTCTATTTGATATTCTCCCTTGTTTATATCTTTTCTCTCTTTCTTGAAGATATTTACTGCACTAATTATTTTAAATTTATTTTTATTTTTAGCTCATCTACTGTCATGCCAGGATCAGTAGTGCTTGGAAGTTTTCTCGCCATAACTTTTATTGGCCTATTTTGTTTATCTTCGTATGTATGCCATAGGAATTTATTGTCATTTAGGCAATGCGCCGCTTTCCTGTATCCTTCTGCTTCTTCGATATTTATTTTGAGCTGTTCGTTATTTAGTGCTGCTGCTTTAAAAGCTATTGTGTTGTCTGTTAATATAGTGTTCAACAACCCGTAGTCTTTTACATTGCTTACTATTATTGGTGGCGGTTTAGGGATTTTATTTTCGTTCTTTTAATGTATTTGTTTGCTACTCTCCTTTTCTGGCGAAGAGTCGGGTGTAATATTTAGTTTTCTCTTTTTATTTTCTTTCCTTTACCTGCTGTGATCCATGCTGTTTCTCTAGCTAGTTCTTCCTCGTTTGTTTCATATTCTTGCTGGTTGGTTGACTTATTTATTTCAGTATCTGTCTGCTTTAGTTGCTGATTTAGCATTTGTTTAGCTCATTAATCTGTCTCTGCATTTGCTGGACATTGTTTTCAAGATTTACGCTGGAATTTTTTTCCTGAATCCAAGCATCATATAATGCTTGTTCATTGTTACTTCTAGCTTGGTTTTCTTGGAATAGGGCTTGGTTCTGTTGCGCTAAAAGCGCTTCCCCTGGTGTGGTAGGGTACATTTAAATTACTTATTCAACATTATGTTGAATATTAATAGTATTTATTTAAGTACTCCTATGTTTGGTTTATTTAAATTCACTTTTTGATTACTGATATCTACTTACGTTGACCTCTCGGTCGCGTATTATCGCGTTGCGCTTGAATGTTTCAGCGAATAAGAAGATTAGGTCCTTACACTTCGAAACTCAAACTCAAACTAGTAACACAAATAATAATAATAATAATAATAAAGAAATATGAACAACTTGAATAGTATCGACCTCTCCGCAGTAGTGTCGGTGTAAGAGTGGTAGTCTTCGTATCGATGGGATGCGTTTCTCAACCTCTCTTGCCTTCACAGCGGATGTAACATCATCTAGGAGAAAGCTGATTCCATTGTTTGAAAAACCTGGTTGCTACAGTAACGCATTCCGTAGGTCCGACGAATTTATAGATCGGTGGAATTCTTAGAACTTATCGCTACGTCACCCCCTGGGCAGTGATAAAGATAAGATTTTGAGTATGTAGCATTGTTGTAGTGGGCGTCGAACGACTCCGTGACGCACGGAAACATGTTTGTAGATGTCCAGTGGCTGGTTGTAGTGTGGGATGAACCCGCAGTACAGTCGACATCGGCAGTGCTGGCAAGCGTTTCCCGGGCAGGGAGATCTGCGGGGCCCGCAGGAGTGGCGTGTTCTACGTGGTCATATAAGTTGGTTCTGCCCGCAGAAGCAGCGTGCACTGCGTGGGCGGCGAAGTCCGCTAAGGCCGCAGAAGCGGCCAGCGTTGCGTGAGTAGCCGGCGGCTTGGCTCGCAGAAGTGGTATATTCTACGTGGGCGGCGAGATCAGCTGGACCACAGAAGCGGCTTTCTTTGCACAGGCAGCAAGCTTCATTGTCAACCGCGATTGCTGCGGGTTCGTTGTGAACCGCGGGAGCGGTATATTCTGCGTGGGCGGTGAGGTCAGCTGAGCCCGCAGGAACGGTGAACGTAGCGTGGACAGATGCAGCTTGACCCGCAGAAGCGGTATATTCTAAGTGGGCGGCGAGATCAGCTGGGCCACAGAAGCGGCGTGCTCTACACGGGCAGCGAGATTCATTGTGAACCGTGGTTGCTGCGGGTTCATTGTAAACCGCAGGAGCGGTATATTCTACGTGGGCGGCGAGATCAGCTGGACCACAGAACTGCTTTCTTTGCACAGGCAGCAAGCTTCATTGTCAACCGTGATTGCTGCAGGTTCGTTGTGAATCGCGGGAGCGGTATATTCTGCGTGGGCGGTGAGGTCGGCTGAGTCCCTAGGAACGGTGAACGTAGCGTGGACAGAGGCAGCTTGGCCCGCAGAACCGGTATATTCTAAGTGGGCGGCGAGATCAGCTGGGCCACAGAAGCGGAGTGCTCTGCATGGGCAGCGAGATTCATTGTGAACCGTGGTTGCTGCGTGTTCGTTGTAAACCGCAGGAGCGGTATATTCTGCGTGGGCTGCGAGATCAGCTGGACCACAGAAGCGGCATTCTTTGCACAGGCAGCAAGCTTCATTGTCAGCCGCGATTGCTGCGAGTTCGTTGTGAACCGCGGGAGCGGTATATTCTGCGTGGGCGGTGAACTCGGCTGAGCCCGCAGGAACGGTGAACGTTGCGTGGACAGAAGCAGCTTGGCCCGCAGAAGCGTTATATTCTAAGTAGGCGGCGAGATCAGCTGGGCCACAGAAGTGGCGTGCTCTACACGGGCAGCGAGATTCATTGTGAACCGCGATTTCTACGGGTTCGTTGTGAAGCGAGGGAACGATATATTCTGCGAGGGCAGCTTGGCCCGCACAAGCCGTATATTCTACGTGGAGGGCTAGATCAGCTGGGCCACAGAAGCGGCGTGCTGTACACGGGCAGCGAGATTCAATGTGAACCGCCGTTGCTGCGGGTTCGTTGGGAATCGCCGAATCGGCGGGCTGCTGCAGCTTGAAGAACTCTCAGTTACAGCGGGTAGTTGGTCTTCGGCACCATGTCGTTGTTGCCCATCATTGTTGTAGCATTATCGACGCACAGGATTACAAAAAAGAAACACACAGTCAACTGGATCACGTCGGGGTCGATGTAAGAGTGGTAGTCTTCGTATTGATGGGATGCGTTTCTAAACCCTTCTTGTTTTCCCAGCGGACGTGGCATCGTCTTGGAGAAAGTTGATTCTATTGTTTGCGCCGCTGGGAAAATCTGATTGTTATGATTCTGTATGTCCGAAGAATCGGTGGAATTCTTGGAACGTACCGCTATACTGCAATAATAAAAATGTAGAATGGATCAATCACTAGAAAAAAATATTTGACATGTCTTCACACAATTCATACAGTAAATCGAACACTCACAGTCGAATTTTTGTATCAAGATGTTGTAGTTATCCATGCGCTGTATTGCGTGTTAGCTATATCTTGAAACTAGAACTTGTACATTTAAATGGTTTCCTTGTACAATTTCCCAATGGTAAAGTGGAAAAAGAGTTACCTAGTATTATTAAACAATTATGGTAGAATAGACATAGTTTTTGGGAAATATTTATATTTAATTTATTGAAAGAACAATTTAATGAAAGGAATGTTTAAGACAAATAAAAATTTATAAGAAAATTTCAATTGGGAAATATTTCGTTTAAGGTGTTATTTTGAGAGAGATACCTTTGGGGGTTCTAATTTTTATAGAAAACTGCTCGAGCGAGTCTTTATTTATAGAAGAAACTTTCAAAGGGGTTAGTTATCGGCGTTATCGCCAATAAGTACTTTCAAGAAGGGTTTCTTTACGAAAAACCATTTCAAAGAAATAGATAAGGAACTCCAGAAGGAAATAGGTCCAAAGAAGAAATGCTTCTATAAGTAACTTTTCTTAGTAGGAGAATATATTTACAAACGGGGCTTTCAGATCACCAACTGTCGCTAACAAAATTGTTTCGAGAAGGAAAAGTTTTATAGAGAAAAATGTATGTAGGCATAAGAAAATTAGTGGAAGACACATTTTCTTAAAGCACCTTTTTTGTCAATAGCTGTATGCGATATACAGATGAAACTTTGTATTGGAGTAATATGTTTCTTAAGACAATTTCTTGCCAGAGAATATGAATTCTCCCAAAAGAACTTTTTATAGCAAGAAATGCAACGTTCAACGATACATATAATACATATTCGTGAACAACTGTGCGATAGACAAGTATATTTACGAAGAAGCTTTCTGAAAAAGGGAAAAAGGGTAGAGTAATGTAAGAAATTGTTAATTAACTGCTAGGGGGAACGTTCCTTTTATGAAATAACATCTACAGGATGAATTTTTGTAATAATTACGCCGAAGAAGAACATTTGATTAAAAGTAGTCTTTTTTGTATTTGAAATTAGATTCTACTGGAAATGAAACAGTACTTTGACTACAATTAAGTATTGAAAAATCGTATAGAAAAATAAGCAAACTTAGAAAGTAGAAAATTCTATAGAGTAATTTATTCTTAAAACCATTTCATACAAACTGATTTGCCACTCTCATTCAATCATCTATCAAATTTCTAGAGAGTAGTGTCTGCCGCGAAACAAAAATACTGCTACTCTTTAATTCTTCTCTAGCTAATTCGACTAGACTAAACTCAACTAGAACAACAAATTTTAACTTTCGTTATTTCGTTGCTAGCGTGGTAGGATGTGCCCCATAAAATTTGGAAATAAGAATTGTTGTTCTTGTGTGGACTTTTCGAAATGTAATTGAGATGATTCAGTACTGTAATTCTTTTACTAGAAGTACGGAACCACAATAAAAGTAGTTGGAATTAATTGCTATTATACCGTTTAGTGGTTCAACACCACCCATAGCAAGTTTAAGAGTAAACAAAGCAATTTAAAACCGCCACCCAATTTCAAAGAACGGCTGAACCATATTGTATTGCAATCACGTATTCAAAATGCTACCACATCACATGAAAAATTTTACCAATAAATACTTATACAAATTCCGGCTATGTATTGAATGGCTTGCCAGTTAAATTATTGATCAATTACGGTTAACAAAGAATCAAAGTTATGCTGTTTTTCACAACCACATCTCTATCGCATGGCATTCTTTGTTCTTCAATCTTCATTATAATTTCAAATATACGCAACTGATTGCTTTCATGTAGCGACTAATTATATACAGTAATTTAACAATAATTGATGAACTGTCACTAAACTTGTTACTTATAAACTCGCTTTTATGATTCTGGAAACCTAAATTAACCACCGTTGAATTTTTATTTCCTTTTCTTCAGTAAGTGGACACTTCGATGAGTGTGTTGATCATTAAATTTAAAAATAAATAAACACGAAACGACTTTTATTTTTTCGCGGTTTTTTTATGACGTTAAAAGAGAATTTCGTGCCATTGTAACTACAACATATTAGTTTAAAATTGAGGTCTGATGGCTTTCTTCTTTTGTCCAAATTAGGTGTGCAGCCGATTTATTACAGACACACATATCCATCACTAGAGTTTTGATCAGACAAAAGTTAAGTGTAACCTTTTAAACTTCGTGAAGGTTTGCTGCCATATTTGTGCTTGTCTATTGTGATATTTTCCTTCCGGGTAAAACTGTTGCACCCAAAAAAAGCTTATCAATCAAAAATATAAGGTCACCATTCATATGCGTCTGTCATTGCTTTACGGCACCATTCTGTGCCGGTTAAAAATGGTTTTGAAAAATTCCAATCATCTGAAGTATTTATTGGGCAATAATTAATATAATATTAACGAATCGGCGCTTACAGTAGTCTAAATGATTGAGATTAAATAAGAGATTCGAGGGCGAGATCTGAAATCGAACCCAGAGTTCGTTTAGATTAAAAATATAACACTACGATGACGCAGCTCTTAAGAATATAATTCCACTTCCTTTTATAGGTGCGGGTTTTGTCATTAATTTATCACGATGTAGTTTGTTGTGGATACGCATTGTTGACGTGACAGATAGAAAACAATTAGTCTTTGGTGTACAGACGGGTCTTCCTCAAGGTTTTGTTGCTTTGCCTGAACAATCGGCACATGCGGACGCATCCTCTACAGCATAATACCTTTTAATATTGCAGAATGCCGTGCATAATATTAAACATCTACTCCTTAGTCTTGTACATAATACGGAATTATGCTTCTCTCTTTAACAATGTAAAAATTACAAATATGCCCCTTTAGGAGTAGCCATAGGAGTGAATAGATTAAAATAATTAACATTTTCTTGCACTTTTTTGAACTTAGCTGTGGTATGTTACGATGATCTTATATTCAAGCAGAGTTAAATGTTGATTGGCGGTAGGTAAATAATCTCTCACCCACTTAATATTTACAGTTTTGTGTAATATCAAGGACTCCCAAGGCGGGTTCCTTCTGTTTAGTATAAAGTGTTTTCGATGTTGATAGGATTAATTTCATAGTGACAGACTTGAACATGGGATTTTACAGGAAGTTTTTAATCTTTGCAGGCGTATTCTCTAATTTCCGTCCAATTTTAAATGTAAACTTGGAACAACAACTAGTTGAACCCGTGGGCTACGCCCCACGCTTTGTATATCAACTTTTTTTACATACTATATATGCTGCGTCAAAATTTAATATGTGTGCTTAGTCCCCTCCGGAGAAAGGTTTAAAGATTCTCTTTTCATAATATTTGCAGTGCAGCGCAGTGTGAAGGTGCAGAACATGAAAAGGATGCTGAAGTCGTTTGCATTAATTACACTGGAAGATTTCCCTTTCTTCCAGTCTGTTCGTGAATTAAGGGACTAATAGAAAGCTGAAATTAGCGACCTCTATTTTTACTTCAGCTAAATTAATAGGTGACATTTAAGAAAGCATTTTTTTAACTAACTGACAACATATAAAAATTATGGAAAAAAGCATAAGAAGTGACGACTCAAAATTGCTGAAAGCAATGGTAAGATACGGTAAAATCATGCTACATTTATGATGTATATGGGACCGAATTTAGTGAATTTTTCACTTTATTAGAAACAACTATTCTTTAATAATATGATTCCCACAAACTATAAGGTCATGATAATATTTTTAAAATTAGAGAAACGCCAAGACTCTCCAACAAATGTATATTGAGGTATACTACGCACATTGGCATTTATATTGGCTGCAGGATGATTTGCCGCGTACAGGTTAACAGTTCTACGGTCCAGAAAGAACAGGAGTGTAAATATATTAGTTTTCCGATGTAAACAATCATATTTAATATTTGGTAACCAAGATAGTTTAGGGATTCCCTTAAGACAAGTTACGCGATATTGATTGTGCAATCCCGAGTGTCGTTTTGCATAAAACTGTAAACGGTACTGATTTTTTAGTCATTCGGGTCTTGACTAAGACCGTAATGCATTATTACTAAATAACTTTGCGTTTATTAGGAGAGGACATTACGTTATATATATATATAAAACAATCATTTTCGGAACATACCAGCATGATTGAACTGTTAATGACACCTAAAATGTTCGGAACAGATAAGCATGACTGATCTGCTAACGATACCTAAAATATTAGAAACAGATCAGCATGATTCAACTGTTAACGATATTTAAAATTTTCGGAACAGATCAGCATGATTGAACTCATAACGATAACTTAAATATTCGGAACGGATCAGCATGATTGAACTGTTAACGATACCTTAAATATTTGGAACAGATCAGCATGATTGGAGTGTTAACGATACCTTAAATATTTGGAAAAGATCAGCATGATTGAAATGGTAACAATACCTAAAATATACGGAACATATCGGCATGACTGAACTGTTAACGATACTAAAATTTTCGGAACAGATCAGTATAATTGAACTGTCAACGGTACCCAAAATTATCGGAACAAATCAGCTTGATCGAACTGTTAACGATACTTAAAATATTCGGCACGGATCAGCATGATTGAACTGTTAACAATAACTAAAATATGCGGAACAGATCAGCATGATTGAACTGTTAACGATATCCAAAATATTCGGAACACATCAGCATGATTGAACTGTTAACGATATCCAAAATATTCGGAACAGATCGGCATGATTAAACTGTTAACAATACGTAAAATATTCGGCACAGATCAGCATGATTGAACTGTTAACGATATACAAAATATTAGGAACAGATCGGCATGATTAAACTGTTAACGATACGTAAAATATTCGGCACAGATCAGCATGATTGAACTGTTAATGACACCTAAAATGTTCGGAACAGATAAGCATGACTGATCTGCTAACGATACCTAAAATATTAGGAACAGATCAGCATTATTGAACTGTTAACGATACCTTAAATATTCGGATCAGATCAGCATGATTGAAATGGTAACAATACCTAAAATATACGGTACAGATCGGCATGACTGAACTGTTAACGATACTAGAATTTTCGGAACAGGTCAGCATAATTGAACGGTACCTAAAATTATCAGAACAAATCAGCTTGATCGAACTGTTACTTAAAATATTCGGCACGGATCAGCATGATTGAACTGTTAACAATACCTAAAATATGCGGAACAGATCAGTTGAACTGTTAACGATATCCAAAATATTCGGAACAGATCGGCATGATTAAACTGTTAACGATACGTAAAATATTCGGCACAGATCAGCATGATTGAACTGTTAACGATACCCAAAATATTCGGAACAGATCGGCATGATTAAACTGTTAACGATACGTAAATATATTCCGGCACACATCAGCATGATTGAACTTGTTAACGATACCTAAAATATTCGCAACAGATCAGCGTGATATTTACTGTAACGAATACCTAAACATATTGAACAGATCCAGCATGATGAACTTGTTAAACGTTACCTTAAAATAATTCGGATAGATCGCATGATTAAACTGTAACGATACTAAATTTCCGAGAACAGCATCGCTAATGACGCAACTGTTTAACGATACCAAAAATTTTCGGAAGCTGATCAGCCCATAATTGGAACTGTTAACGATACTTTAAAATATATCCGGCAGGAATCAGACATGATGAACTGTTAAAACAATACCAAAAATTGCGGAACAGATCAGCATGACTCTGAATGTTAACAGATATCCAAATATTCGGGAAATCATCACGGCATGAATTGAACTAAGTTAACCGATATCCAAAATATTCGGAACAAAGCCGGCGATGATTAAACTTGTCTAACGATACGTAAATATTCGGCACAGATCAGCATGCATTGAACTGTTAACAAGATTCCAAAGTATTCGGAACAGATTCGGCAATGATTACAAATTGTAACAGATACGATAAAATATTCGGCACAGATCAGCATGATTGAACTGTTAACGATACCTAAAATATTCGACACAGATCAGCGTGATGTTACTGTTAACGATACCTAACATATTTGGAACAGATCAGCATGATTGAACTGTTAACGATACCTTAAATATTTGGAACAGATCAGCATGATTGAACTGTTAACGATACCTTAAATATTCGGATCAGATCAGCATGATTGAAATGGTAACAATACCTAAAATATACGGTACAGATCGGCATGACTGAACTGTTAACGATATCCAAAATATTCGGAACAGATCGGCATGATTAAACTGTTAACGATACGTAAAATATTCGGCACAGATCAGCATGATTGAACTGTTAACGATACCTAAAATATTCGACACAGATCAGCGTGATTTTACTGTTAACGATACCTAACATATTTGGAACAGATCAGCATGATTGAACTGTTAACGATACCTTAAATATTCGGATCAGATCGGCATGATTAAACTGTTAACGATACTAAAATTTTCGGAACAGATCAGCATGACTGAACTGTTAACGATACCAAAATTTTCGGAACTGATCAGCATAATTGAACTGTTAACGATACTTAAAATATTCGGCAGAGATCAGCATGATTTTACTGTTATCGATACCTAACATATGCGGAACAGTTCAGCATGATTGAGCTGTTAACGATATCTAAAATATACGGAACAGATCAGCATGATTGGACTGTTTCCGACACCTAAAATATGCGGAACAGACCAGCATGATTGAACTGTTACCGATACCTCAAATATTGGCAACAAATCGGCAAGATTGAACTGTTGACGATACCTAAGATTATCGGAGCAGTCAACATGATTGAACTGTTAACGATACGTAAAATATTCGGCACAGATCAGCATGATTGAACTGTTAACGATACCTTAAATATTTGGAACAGATCAGCATGATTGAACTGTTAACGATACCTTAAATATTCGGATCAGATCAGCATGATTGAAAAGGTAACAATACCTAAAATATACGGAACAGATCGGCATGACTGAACTGTTAACGATACTAAAATTTTCGGAACAGATCAGCATAATTGAACTGTCAACGGTACCTAATATTATCGTAACAAATCAGCTTGATCGAACTGTTAACGATACTTAGAATATTCGGCACGGATCAGCATGATTGAACTGTTAACAATACCCAAAATATGCGGAACAGATCAGCATGATTGAACTGTTAACGATATCCAAAATATTCGGAAATCATCAGCATGATTGAACTGTTAACGATATCCAAAATATTCGGAACAAATCGGCATGATTAAACTGTTAACGATACGTAAAATATTCGGCACAGATCAGCATGATTGAACTGTTAACAAGATCCAAAGTATTCGGAACAGATCGGCATGATTAAATTGTTAACGATACGTAAAATATTCGGCACAGATCAGCATGATTGAACTGTTAACGATACCTAAAATATTCGACACAGATCAGCGTGATGTTACTGTTAACGATACCTAACATATTTGGAACAGATCAGCATGATTGAACTGTTAACGATACCTTAAATATTTGCAACAGATCAGCATGATTGAACTGTTAACGATACCTTAAATATTCGGATCAGATCAGCATGATTGAAATGGTAACAATACCTAAAATATACGGTACAGATCGGCATGACTGAACTGTTAACGATACTAGAATTTTCGGAACAGGTCAGCATAATTGAACGGTACCTAAAATTATCAGAACAAATCAGCTTGATCGAACTGTTAACGATACTTAAAATATTCGGCACGGATCAGCATGATTGAACTGTTAACAATACCTAAAATATGCGGAACAGATCAGCATGATTGAACTGTTAACGATATCCAAAATATTCGGAACAGATCGGCATGATTAAACTGTTAACGATACGTAAAATATTCGGCACAGATCAGCATGATTGAACCGTTAACGATATCCAAAATATTCGGAACAGATCGGCATGATTAAACTGTTAACGATACGTAAAATATTCGGCACAGATCAGCATGATTGAACTGTTAACGATATCCAAAATATTCGGAACAGATCGGCATGATTAAACTGTTAACGATACGTAAAATATTCGGCACAGATCAGCATGATTGAACTGTTAACGATATCCAAAATATTCGGAACAGATCGGCATGATTAAACTGTTAACGATACCTAAAATATTCGACACAGATCAGCGTGATTTTACTGTTAACGATACCTAACCTATTTGGAACAGATCAGCATGATTGAACTGTTAACGATACCTTAAATATTCGGATCAGATCAGCATGATTGAAATGGTAACAATACCTAAAATATACGGTACAGATCGGCATGACTGAACTGTTAACGATACTAGAATTTTCGGAACAGGTCAGCATAATTGAACGGTACCTAAAATTATCAGAACAAATCAGCTTGATCGAACTGTTAACGATACTTAAAATATTCGGCACGGATCAGCATGATTGAACTATTAACAATACCTAAAATATGCGGAACAGATCAGCATGATTGAACTGTTAACGATATCCAAAATATTCGGAACAGATCGGCATGATTAAACTGTTAACGATACGTAAAATATTCGGCCCAGATCAGCATGATTGAACTGTCTGTTAACGATATCCAAAATATTCGGAACAGATCGGCATGATTAAACTGTTAACGATACGTAAAATATTCGGCACAGATCAGCATGATTGAACTGTTAACGATACCTAAAATATTCGACACAGATCAGCGTGATTTTACTGTTAACGATACCTAACATATTTGGAACAGATCAGCATGATTGAACTGTTAACGATACCTTAAATATTCGGATCAGATCGGCATGATTAAACTGTTAACGATACTAAAATTTTCGGAACAGATCAGCATGACTGAACTGTTAACGATACCAAAATTTTCGGAACTGATCAGCATAATTGAACTGTTAACGATACTTAAAATATTCGGCAGAGATCAGCATGATTTTACTGTTATCGATACCTAACATATGCGGAACAGTTCAGCATGATTGAGCTGTTAACGATATCTAAAATATACGGAACAGATCAGCATGATTGGACTGTTTCCGACACCTAAAATATGCGGAACAGATCAGCATGATTGAACTGTTACCGATACCTCAAATATTGGCAACAAATCGGCAAGATTGAACTGTTGACGATACCTAAGATTATCGGAGCAGTCAACATGATTGAACTGTTAACGATATCCAAAATATTCGGAACAAATCAGCATGATTGAACTGTTAACGATACTTAAAGTTTTCGGAACAGATCAGCATGATTAAACTGTTAACGATATCTAAAATGTTCGGAAAATATTGTTACTACATTGTAAACATTATTTTAGGTTACTGGATTTTGCAACTAGAATACTTCCTCAAGCTCACAACTTTGATTTATCCCGTTTGCGTCATTATTTTCTTTGTGAAGTCATTCAGCATCAACACCATCAGTCAGACTTGTGGCCAGTTGCTGGTTTGTATTGCAAAAATAGCATAAGAATGTCATCATTGTATTCATTAACACTCCTGAAATCGGTGGTACACAGTTTAACGCAAAATGTATGTGTATAATAATTGGATTTGCATTATAAGTATTAACCGCATTGAGGCCAGACAGTAATTACCATGGGGTTCATATTAAGAACAAAATTGATACACGTGGAAGGGCCAAGGAATTAATATTGTAGATTTGTTGTGAAAATCTAATGGAATACTACATATTGTAGGGAGTTTCAATAAAGTCCAATTATATGTTTATAGCTGTCACAATACTGATGACCTTTAATATCGCCCAAGCAACAGTTTTCTTTTCAATAATCCCAAACACCTTGCAAGTTACGGCTTTTTGCTAGCGCGCCCATCGTCTATCTGTTAATCGTCATGGAGAAACGACCGAATATTATATTTTGCTGTAAATTGGAATAAACCCAAACAGTAACTTATGAAATATTGAAAATTGTTTACGGTGATAAAATCTTAAGAGTGTGTTTTAGTGTGTATAGGCGTTTCAAAGGTTTAGGTAGGGATGTACATGTACAAGATGACGATCTTTCGAAATAATTATGACAAACAATCAAGAAATTGCGGCAGATTATGAGTTCAACATTATAATATGGAAACGATTCAAAAAATATTACACGAAGATCTGTGAAACACGAAGATTTGTGGAACATTCGTTTTGAGCAGTTTTACGGATAAGCAAAAACAAAGAAGAGTTAAATTTGAAGAACTAAGTGTGCAAAAATCCAGATTCAAAACCGTGCTTATTATCTTTTTCTATAAACAGGTTGTGATTTCTAAAGTAATTTGTGCGGAAAAAATAAACAGCAAATAGTGCATTCTACGATGAAATGATGAAGAGATTATTGTGGCGCATTTCTCAAATGGTACAGTGTAGGGAATAATCAAAATGTACGATAAAACACCTGTCTATTCTACACTGATTGTGATATCATTTCTCATCAAACACGCCGTCCTTTGGCAGACTTTTTCTCTTTCATAAAATGATAACTATTGTTAAAGGGAAAAGATTTGAGAACATGAATGTACTAAGAAAAACGTAATCACCGAAATAATTTGGACGCCTTTGCTGACTGGGTTCAATAAATTTTAGAACGTTGCAATAAGTGTATTAAAGTATATGCAGATTACTTTAAATAAGTATCAGAGAAGTGGCGTGTTACTTTAATTGTATTTGTTTCAATTGTGCCAGTCCTGGAATTAAATTGCCAAATCTTGTATATAAGAATTAGGAAAACATCAATGGCAGTGGAAATATATTTTTCGTCACAAAAGCTAGTCATCTATATTTGTAATGGTTATATTGCAGAGGGGAAGGACAGTCAACAATATTAAATCTATCTGTACGATACCACATAATGCGGCCAAAAACTATAATATTATTAGAGTGACAGTTCTTTTCTTTCTGTCTGTTCATTAATCCATTCCTTGTAAATGTTGCCTCATCCGTAAATAAAAGTCTCTTACGTGGGATTCGTTTTTGAATGATCCAGCGACAAAATTCCATACGACTAGCGAAATCTGTAGTTAAGAGTGCTGAACAGGTTGGATATGAAATTGATATAAACCACGAAGTTCTAATGTTCTCCAAACTCGCGTTCGTGGTACATTAACTTGTGCAGATAGACGAACGAATTTTCGTGTTCACGTAGGTGGTTGTACACTCCTTGGAAAACTCATCGGTCTGGTAGTCGTCGATTTAGAAATCCCAACCTATATCCTCGAGCGGCTGCTACTGAGTTTCCATCACAAAAACCGTACATGTAATGGATATCAGCGTATTCTCGTGTTGTAAAAGTAGACATTATCAACAGTGTTAATAAGTGCAAGCAGAGAAATCAACTTTAAGGTACTTCACTGTTTGACATTCAACTCAATAATATCATTTCCATAGTAACGTAGACAGTTTGTATAATAGCACTTAATATCATTTATTGTTTCGGCTGGTTCAGTGGACCATAACTTCTTTAATAGTCGATTTAGAGAAAATGACCACTCTTTAGGTTCGACTTCTTTTCATCTTTCATTTTCATTGTATAATGTAATGTAATTAGTATGGCCGTGGTAGAGCCTGGAGTCAGAATTTTCAGGTCGCGCTAGCGCCTCTGACTTGACCTAAGGACGACCACCGTAGTGGTATTCGGGATATACGGTTTTGACGCGGAATGGGACGTTTCATCGCCGCCGGTTCATCGCCGCCGTTTCAGCGCCGCCGGTTCAGCGCCGGTCCCAGTTCATCGCCGGCCGTTTCATCGCCGGCCACTTCATCGCCGTACCGTTTTTCGATTTTAAATTTCCAAAACACTTGAACCTAATTTATTATGATTTTATCCATTTCTTGATAATAATAACAAGTTGTTACAGTTTAAGTTTTCAAACATAAGTTAATGTTTAAATTTCGTAATTCTGATGAATGAAATCAAAATAATCAGTTTTAAAATGCAATCAGCAATCTATATTTCAAAATAACAATAAAAACAAAACAAAAGCTCAGTTAAACGATATTTTAATAATGCCAATAAAACATAAATTATACTTGAAATACGAATATGTGAACTAAAACTAAAATTATACGCTTTTCAAAATTGATAATTATGTGCTAACCCACGCAAATACTCAATTTCATTTCTGTTATTATAGTCCATCACTATTCTTTTAATCCGGTCATCAGCTAATCGATACTTTCTTAATTTCGCGGGTGGTTCATTTCCCGCAACTAGTTGCTCGTAGTAGGCATCTCGTCCTCTTTGTACCTTTTGTAATCCCAAGATTAACTTCCAAATGGTTGGATGGTCGACACCCAGTTCCGCTTGTAGTCGGCGGTGTGCAGCTTCCGCGTGATTATTGGTACGATCTTCATCTGTCAATACCCTATCGTACAAGTTCCAAACTTCTGGTGGAAACACAGGGGGGCGTCTTCCATTTCCGCGTCTGTTTAGGCGACCTATGTAAGTGTCCTCTAACCACTCCAGTAAGGGCAATAGTTCAGCTGAAAGTTCATTTGCCAACTCGTCGACATATCTATCTAAATCGTTGATAGGAACAAAGGCCAAGGAAATAACCATTTTGGCGTGTAAGGCAAAATCGGGGTCATTGTTATAGAGTGCAGTATGACCCATTTCAGCCAAACGTTTCTTCATATTTTTCGCCAAGTGGAAAAAACACCCTTTTATGGTCACACCAGGAAAACAGTCTTGCATAGCAACAATGGCAGCTTGTTCAAAGTCACAGCTGATAGACAATGGATTCAAATTTGGCACTAAAGTCTTTATTGCCTCGAACATTTGCACGTATGTTCTGCGCTGCTTGTTAGGCAAGAGTGCATAAAATATAGGATGCACTCCTCCTAGTTTTTTTGCCATGACAACGTAAACTTGGGAAAGCAATCTCGGCGAAATTGAAAAGGTTCCGTCGGCAAACCAATTTTGCGATAATTGTAGATGCTGCAGCCAAGTTTCGCGACCAAAAATTATAATTCGTTTTCACTATCATGAAGCAAAAAGTTTTCATTCAGCCCTTGTTGAGGTTGATATAATTTGTAACGGTCTGGTAGTATTAATTCTTGCAGGGTAACAGGATCCAGAGGAGCGGCATGTATTTGATTTCTTTTTCGCCTGATTACTTTTCTTAAAGCGGAATTGTTGGGTAGAGCTGCTTGAGAAGCTTGCGATATATTAGCTAAGCACTCGTTGATTACTTGACTCGTGTTTTCGACGGTTTCTTCTGCGCGACGTTTGATTCTGGTGATAACAGCAGCAACTTCCACGTTTACAGCAGCAGCGCCGTGGGAATGTAAATTTAGTTGCTTTATCACTTCACCGTTTTTGGTATGGAGCCTTGCTTTGCAGCGTCCCATTTGCTCACACCGCCAAAACTTAACACTATTATCACTTTTACTCGCTTTATCAAAAACATATAAATGTCCATCGTAACGATACTTTTCCCTTGCTCGTTTGCTCAAAATTTGTTCTTCCATGTTGTATATTAGCGCGAAATGATCAGAACGAACTGAATGCTATTTTGCAATAGGTACCCTTATATAGTTAACCACCTCATTATCCTAATATTATCCTGTCATGGAATACCTTCTAATTGCTGACAACAAATATCTTAAGTCTGGGGATTACGATAAGCATTTCTCTTTCTTCGAAAAATTTAAACCTGCACAACTAAATCACCACCACAACAATTTTAAGAATAATCTTTTGCTTTCACCCCATTGTGTAAGTAGGTACTTAAGATCAACAATCAAGATAAGACCAGATGTACAAGAAAATAAAGTTTGCATACGTTTAGAGCAAGGAAGGAAAACATGCAAATGCATAGGAATCCAAAGCTTACTTATTACTACAACAGTTAAAAACATAATATTATTCATTCCTATGCACATCCACTGTATATAGTACCCTAACTTCGTATTAAAATTAAAAAACTTTAAAAAATTTGTTACGCCGGCGATGAAACGGCCGGCGATGAAACGGCCGGCGATGAAACGGCCGGCGATGAACTGGCGGCGATGAACCGGCGGCGATGAACTGGCGGCGCTGAAACGTCCTAGACCCGTTTTGACGTACCCTCCGAAGCACGGTCGGCCGCTGATGTTGTACCACTAAACGGGTCACCCTCTAGTAGTGACCCGGGCCTGCGTTGCTTAACTTTGGTAACTGTTTGACCGGCAGCAGCAGCGTTTGGCTATGCGACCTTCAGGATTCATTTAATAATAATATAATAGTCTAAGTCATTTTTAAATATTTGTAACAAGAAGTACTATTAAAATTTCACATATTGTTGGTTAACTGCAATCTACTATCCTCAACCACTTGTTAGCTTCTTTGGTATGCCTGTGATGTGCTTGTAAGGTAATGCACACAAACACAGGTGACCTACAGTTTAACAAGGGCTCCGAACTGCGGGAAGTGTCTCGTACTTCTTCCACAGAGAAGTAGTTCTTCTAAAGTAAACGGCTATAACAAAACCAGATGTCTCTAGATCTATGATCAAACCCAGGCTATGCAATGCAGCAGTTCAATGTGCTAACCGCTGCATCATGGTCGCTACCTAAACTTTAAAATTGGTGAAATATGATTGCACAAAAACGCTGTCAGAGAACTATAACTTATAGCTCTATTAGATATCCAATTAATATGTAATTATTACCAACACCACTTTCATATATAAACTCCCTTTTCCCCCGGCGTGGACAATTAATTAAATTTAGTTTAATTTAAAGTACATTATATTTTACTATTAATTCTGACGTCATTTACTAAGACAAAATCGTGTAGTGACGTTACTGAAGCAGAAAGCCTCACATCTGCCGACTTTCAAGCAAAATATTTGTATCAGGAGAAAGAAATCTTTTGCATATTGGTCTCGCGACCGGATAAAACCTGTCCGGCGTGTAAAATGCAGTAAGACTTTAATATATTTCAATATGTAAACGCCCGAGGTATAAAATGCGAACATGACATCGGCTTCTTCCTTATTTGACGTGTCTGAATGTAGTAAAGTAGCTGATGCTTGATTCTGATATGACTTCCAGGGTACATAGAGGCATTTTAGAAGAATTCCAGTAGTCTGGTATCGAGTCACCTCCGGGCTTGTCAAAAGAATGCACGACGGTCTCTCCCACTGTCTTGCAGTAATTTGCTTTGCACAACGGGATGATTTTTTCGAGGGGGTCAAAATGGCTTTGTCTTTAGGCGCGCAATGTATAATAAATCTTCATTATGAAGAAAGCTCGCGCAAGGCGTGTCAAGCTCGGGCCCACACAGGAGTTGGTCTAATTAATGCGGGAATCATACCTGTGTTAATGTGTAATTTGATAATTAAAGTTAGCGGTGGCTTTGAACAGCGCGAACCATTTAATATACCGTTGCGTCAGAAGCGACACTCGGTATTAATTTCAAATCCCACGGACCACTTGATATATTACATTGTGGTCTACCTTCGAATAGACATTGTTATATGTGGATGGAAATTAATAATTAACTTTAGGACCTGACGAACTCGACATTCAGCGACTAAGGCAAATAAAACGTTCGCAACAGTATTGTGTAACGTTAAAAAACAATCTCGTTTCCGAAATCTTCATTTCATTTTCATAATAGACAGATTTATTTTTAAGCACGAACGTGTAAGTATATTATTACATATATTTACAATTCTAAAAATTAATATAGCATATATTAAGTAGTAAACTTGTAGTGGACGTAGAATGAAAAGTGTTTAGACTAGATTTACATACTTACTGTCGCAGAAACGTACTTGCCTTTTAAGAACCTTTTCAAACTTTTAAATGGGAACATATACTGGTGTGCATTTGTAAATCTACATCCACATATTTTAAAACATATGTACGACTTTCCACGTAGTAGTCGTTTCAAGCGTAGTATAATGTATACCTCAGTGTTGTAGCTTCCCTGGTGCTAACTTTGATGAACCTACACGTTTTTTTTTAGGGTACTTACGTCCTTATTATTTTGTATATTATATACTTGCTTCTAGTTTTGACGTTTCACTGTTAATCTATTTGGTTCTAGATAATAATTTATTCAATACATGTTATGCTTAGTCTTTTTCTATTGTTTCTTCCCTTTATTCTTCCTCCTATATTATGGTATTTTATGGCAAGTGTCACATCCCACAAGTTTATGCTTATTGTTCTTCTTTAGTCCTTATTCTGTCTAAAAATTTTTATTGTAATTACGTTTTTATAGCTCATATTTCCAAAAGTGTTGTGCGCCATATCTATATTTTCACTGAAGGTATTCTTCTTGCTTGCTGTAAGCTGCCGAAATTCTTTGATTCCTGAGGGAAGTAGGAAACTAGACCATGTTAGAACGCAATTAAGATTTGTTTACCGCTACGCTATTACGACAATGCATGACTAATGGCACAAGTACATAGATCAACATACTAATAGCACAATAATAGCTGAGGCTCTTATGTTCGAATTTCAAATACATTTCATTTTAAGGGATGGGGAGGAATGCTGATGTTAAATTTGTGGTGAGTGTCAATAGTATAATTTATTCTATTATATAATATTTCCTATTTATTAAAATGAAGGTCCTATTCTTCTTCTTTTTTTAGCGACGGTGTGCCCTTTAGGCATAGACCTCCCTAAACTTATTCCCGATTTCTCAGTTTGGAGCCGTTCTAATCTAATTGAAGCCTGCCGTCTTCAGATCGTCGCTCCACCTCCACCTTCTATTTTCCCAAAGTCTCCACCTGACTAGTCTCCACTCTATTTTATCGTCTTAGCTCCGTATGTTGTCACTGGTAAAATGCATTGATTATATAGTTAGGATTTCAGTTGAAGTGGTATAATTCCTTCTATTACATCTATTATTTTGCCATATGCTGCCTGCATTGATCTTATTCCGAATTCTTATATTTTTAAAGTCTTATACTGATGTTTATTTGCTTGGAATTTCTGAAATTCTCCTTATTATTAATTTTTTCTCAAATTCCTTCTCCTATTCGCATTATGCTATGCAATTACGTTGTAGTTTTTGGAGGTATTTCTCATACCATAGGTATTTTTAACTACCACGAAGTTTTTGCATGGTTTGTTACATCAGATATTTGATGATGTTAGGTGACATGTCTACTTGTGGGGCCTTGTTTTACACTGCTGTAGCACAGCTTTGGCTCGATCGATTTTTTTTTCTTATTGGCGTTGCCTGTGTTGTTTTCTCGCCAACAGCGTCTGATTTATGCAATAGTCCTATATCTTCATCTATATGTCATATTCGTGTTCTTCTCCGGTGTGTGTATTTGGTAAAGATTGCAATTAAAGCAAGCAGTAATAATAAAATATATTTAAGTTATTTAGCAGTGTACGTGCAAGCAAATTATCAGTTTCATGGCCGACCTTAAGCAGTTGTTTACTTCTAATTTGTAAGCATACTTATTGAACCCTTGGACTGAATTAGTAAAGCTCGCTAGTGACTATTTGTCTCTTGTTTCCTGCATTATTCTCTTTTCTATTATTAATTTATTAGATTTGATAATATATTATTTATTTAAAAATGTAGTTAGCAGTAGTTAGTCCAAACAAAGTTTAACGACCCCTCGATATCTTGTTTATTTTCAGTTTACCATTCTTTCATATTATTTACTTCTATATCTCGTATCTATTTTTACATTTCCATGATATAAACAGCTATTTGCGCATTTTGCTACTTAACTGATTTTTCTTCTACTATTTTTGTTCAATACTCTCCCAATACACCTGAGCTTTTGGGGTTTTCATGCTGATGAGTTTTTGAGTCCGACCATTTGCAGTTTGTTGTATACTTTGCGTAATGCTACTCCATATCTTCACTACTTTGTATTTTGAATTCTTTTATTCTACCTTGGGTTACATTTACTTGAAAATTGTTATGCTCGTATCTTCTCAAATTTGTACTAATCATCTGTCAGGGATTTCTTACTAACTTTTCCCGTACGGCTAAAGTATTGTGGGTAGGGCAACCATTCTGTTGGAACCAAATTTCATCCAGTATGATCCCTGGAACTTGACGCAAAGCAGCATATCAAAACATTTTGGACCATTTAGGTTCCCCTCGATAAAAATGGTACAATAATGTTATCACCCAATATTCCACTCCACATATTCAACTTTTGTGGATATTGAGATTGATAACTGTCATGCTTGTGAGGATTATTTGGCAACCAGACACGCCAGACTGATGAATTGTGTCGACCATTTATTGGAAACGTGCATTCGTCGGTGAATAGAATTTTGCTCAGGAAATTTATGTCATTTTAAGATTTTTCCATTATGTTCTCACAAAATTCCATTCGCCTAATTTGGATAATTTTGGGTAAATTTGTTGGGTTTTCGATAGTTTATAATAACGGTATCCATTTTGTTTTAAAACTTTTAATACAGTACTATGATGGACACCAGTATCTTGAGAAATATTACTGGAAGACTGGCCTGGATCTATTTCGTATTCCGTAAAACTGTGACAGGCAGCTGTCAAATTGAAGTCATAGTTAATGCTAAGGTAATAAAATATTAAACCCCTCGCATCTACTTACCTATGATTAATATTAACAACGTCGAGAAGGATGGATACAAATGTTTTTTAAATGCTATGTTCGTGGTGCAGACCGCCAATCGGTATATCACTAGCTTGAGTAATACGAAAATGATTTATTATTTGCATACTCTGAGCGAAGTGGTTGCTAGTCATCAGCAGTTCCTTTCTTGTACGAAACTTTACCTTTCTTTCTATCTTCAGATTTCGTTCATACTATTGCGTAGGAAACTCCTCATACTCGTGCAATATTTTTGTTAATACTCTCATTTATTGCTTCCATTTTCTCTTCTTTCTGACATGTTATGAGGATATTATCATATTTATTCCTTGTTTGGCTATATTCAAAAAATCAATCAGTTAGCAATGACAATTTAAATTAATACAACAGTTTGCTGATTATTAAATAACCCTTGTTCAGGAGAGATACTTCTTATAGAAGAAGAAGAAGAAGAAAACGGGCGCAAAGATTTATAAATACAAAATTTTACATTATAAATATTTAATTTTGAACAAAGCGATGCGTTCGGAAAACTTAGTTCGTTTTTGAAATGCCGTTGTTAATATTTAACAAACTACTATATCATCATCATCATCAACATCATACTATCTCTATAGTCACTTTGTGTGAAGTGCGTGTTTTAACATAGAAGACTTACAGTTTAACGCGGGTTACAACCCGCCTGAATTGTCTCTCCAGAGCAACTGCTATTGGAAAAAATACATCGGTGGTTTGCCATTGCCCTCCGATGGGAATCATACTACAGAGTGCTCGAGTTTAACTGTCGAAAAATCGACTTCTGCGGGTAGGCCAAGAAAGCGGTGGCCAGAACAATAAATACCTGGTATATCGGAACAGGCCAGAAGGCCTAAACTTTGTTAGAAGAAGAAGACGAAGAGAACAATCTGGTATACATACATCTATTTAAGTATTTTATAACTTTAGAATTACTATTGCTGATTTACGTAATTTACAGGTTAGATGAACTCTCTCGATTGTAAATACAAATATTGATTTAAATGTGTTAACTATATTTTTATTGTTTAATTGCTATTATAAGGTTGTTCATCATCATGAGCTGAAGTTTTTCAATTTTAAGCTCATCGCGTTACAATTTGTTAAACCTTTCTTTATTGATTTTATTGCAGCATGGTTGGTGTGTTATTAGAAAGTAAACAATACACCTTCGGAATATATATATATATATATATAGTTGGTGTGACTTAAATTACGTACATGCACACTGGCTGTCTTTTTTTCTTCTTCTTCACCTTAGACTTGCTGCTCCTTTTTGCTTTTTCGCCATCAATGGCAATGCTTTCAGTGCTATAAATCAGCTCATTCTTAATGAAATGGTGATTGTAATTAATCATATTTTATTGAGAATTCTTTAGTGATTGTATATAATCATTTATATTATAAGCATCTAATTAATTAAGAAGCTGAAACAGATTAGTTGTCAAATGTCAACTTAAATTAGTCGTCAACCACATATTTTTGCTACCACGTATTATGTTTTGGTTTGAAACATATTCCTTTATAAAACTGTTATGTGTCACATACATGATTGGGTCAGCTCTCTACATCTTCAACATAAAATGATTGTTATAATTACATTAGGATATAGTGAAATCAATTTATTGTATACAGAAAAGAGTAATCCCAGCACTAAACATCACTGTATCGTACAGGTCATTTAAAACTTAAGCAAAACAAAATTTGCGTTTCCTTTTGTTGCCGTATTTACGTTAATACGAGACCTTTCCACTTTGGATTTTTAGCTAGTAGACAATATGTCTAACACTGCAATAGGGTAAAAGAAATGATCAAAAAATCATAAAAATTTCTGATAAAAATTGCCAAACGTAGTGCAATTATACAGTGAATTCTCCATCCTCCAGGCTTCTGCTTTCCATTGCTTGTACCACCTCATTTTTCCATGATCTTCTGGGCCTTCCTCTCCTTCTTCTTCCATTGGTCTACTTTCGGTGACTCTTCTTGCCCATCTATTCTCGTCTGTTCTACGTGTAAAAATGTACTTTTAGTTTAAATATGATGTTTTTGCCGCCTTGCTATGCTGTTTCCTCCCTTCGGGTGTCGAAGAGTGTAATGACCCCTGGGGTGGTGTGATCGGCTATCTGGTCGTTCAGACGATGTCTGAACTCGCTGCCAGTCAGAAGCTGCAGCCATGTTTTTTTTATGTTTGCGTAAAAAATGTTAATTTTGATGTATTTACAAGAATAAACCAGCTTAATTTTCAATTGTTATTCTTCGAGTTATTCGAAAGTAACTGCGGAACTGGGGAAAACACAACACTACGGACTAGCCCATACCACGTTATACTTTTGTCATCTATGTATTTTAACGTATCTCTCTTAACGTCCATTCTTCTGCTTATCTCCTCGTTGGTAACCCTGTCTAATCATGTGATTTGGCAGCATCGTCTCCAGAATTCCATTTCCGTTGCGTTGATTTTACTTCTGATTTTCTTATTCGTTACCCAGTTTTCCGCTCCGTATGTCATTATGTTCTGCACTACAAATTTGTAAATTCTTTTTTTGTATTTTCTGTAATGTGCCTGTCTCAGAGCGTTGAATTTAGTTGTCTTATGCATATTCGGGTTTGCCCAAGCCTGTTATTCATTTCTGCTTCTGTAGTCGCATTTTTGGAAATGATGAATTTTAAATTTATTAGTCCCTATTATTGCTAAATTATCTTCAATTCCTAAATTTTTGATTTCTTCTGTAGTTGCTAGGTTTTGTTGAAGTTAATTTCCATTTCTGCCTTAGTATATTTTTCCTTCAACTTGCGTACCATATAGCTCAGGTCTTCAGCATCTTGTGCGATCACTACCTGGTCTGCAAAACTTAGCGTGTTAAGATGTTCATTCCGTATCGGTATTCCCATGCTTTCGTATTTCCTCTTCCGCTTCTTTAATGTTTGTTCCAGGAATATCTTAAATAGTGTTGGTGATGTAGGGCAACCCTGTAGCAGTCCCTTAGATGTTTTGAAGCTGGGACACAAATTCCTTCCTGTTCTAATTGAAATTTGATTAAGTCTGTATAAGTTCTTTACGGCGGTGATTAACTTACCTCCTATTCCTATTCGTTCATTGCTTTCCATAGTTTCATTCTGGGAATTGAGTCGTAAGCCTTTTTCAGATCTATGAAGGCTAGATGGACATCCCTATTCTTTGCCTTTTTCTTTTCTTAAAGTTGTTGTATCGTGTAAATGTCATAATACGCACGATCTTCCTGCGGTAAAACCGGCTTGGTCTTCTCCAATTTTGTCTTCTATCTCTTCTTCTAACTTGTTTCGGATTAGTCGTCCGCATATTCTTCCCATACTTGCTATAACGTTAATGCCTCTGTAATTTTCGCCCTTTCTTCTGTCGCCTTTCTTATATATATATATATATATATATATATAAAGTTAAAGATGTTGGTTGTTGGGGTAATCGACCAAGGGCAAGAAATTAAACCACCCTTTGCTATTAAGCTAAGCTTTCGGAAAACTTTATTTCCTTCCTCAGAGCCAACTATAAAACAAACAACTGGTAGAGGAAAAACCTCAAAAACAGCATAACTAAATACTTACAAAGCTGGGAGGTTCATAAAATGAACGTGAACAAACATGACAGAACTATTTGAGCAGGAATAGCATTATTGTTAACAAATTGGTGTACACCCACAAAATTGAGGTTTAGAATATAAAATTAATAAATTATTACAAACATTTTAAAAAGAAAATACGCAGCAAACGTACTCTCTGTGATACAGAAACACGTGCAATGCACCAATGACAGAAGGTCACTAACTAGTACCAACCTAAGATAACTAAAATTCTTATCTTATGTTTTTTGGTTGTCCGTTCAAATTTTCCCGCCCAGGGATAAGAATTTTAGTTATCTTAGGTTGGTACTAGTTAGTGACCTTCTGTCATTGGTGCATTGCACGTGTTTCTGTATCACAGAGAGTACGTTTGCTGCGTATTTTCTTTTTAAAATGTTTGTAATAATTTATTAATTTTATATTCTAAACCTCGATTTTGTGGGTGTACACCAATTTGTTAACAATAATGCTAGTCCTGCTTTAATAGTTCTGTCATGTTTGTTCACGTTCATTTTATGAACCTCCCAGCTTTGTAAGTATTTAGTTATGCTGTTTTTGAGGTTTTTCCTCTACCAGTTGTTGTTTTTATAGTTGCTCTGAGGAAGGAAATAAAGTTTTCCGAAAGCTTAGCTTAATAACAAAGGGTGGTTTAATTTCTTGCCCTTGGTCGATTACCCCAACAACCAACATCTTTAACTTCATATTTCTACGACCAAATACTCTCCTTCCGGGTTTATATATATATAT
>JABXWE010027748.1:0-15753 GCA_014611495.1 Limonius californicus
TTTTTTTAATTATTATTATTCAACGTAGCATAAAATATTTCATTTCATTTCTTCGGTTAAAACGTGATTACTTTCAGTTTTTATTTTATGGGAATTTATTACGCATCCCTCTGATTTAAATTTTCCAACAATTGTTTGACACTAAATAAAGATTAATTTTATTTTTTAGCATTGAATTAATTTGATTGCTGTGGTCACAGCATGCTTGAGTTGTCTGTATAGTTGGTTGCCTACACAATAGGCGAAATTTAGCGTTTCTTTTAAAAGTATACATAGGCAATGTATACTAAAAAGAAAAATTCCCTGTATATGTTATTACGTATTATCAGTGTAACATAAATACAACCAGATCAAGGTGACCTTGAATTTAATAACAGTTTATGTTTTATTATACAGTCATGCTACAGCCAATGTAACTTGGCGGAGTTAAAGCCAAGATATATTCAACAGAAGGTAATAGTACAAGAAATTGAACTATTTTTATGATAACGTTTTCCAGAACAACATTGTTTGTGAAGTTGAAATAACTAAAGGATACTTTGAACAAGACGGGTATGAATTCTTCCCTAGCGAATATATAAATAAAACTTGCATCTATAGTCACGCCGATCCATATAAAATTGAATCAGACGGTGTAAGGAAGCCCGAGGTACACTCAGAATCATCTCTCTATACAAAATAAATAAGTATTTAACAATTATTTTTGCAGGTTTGTCTCCATAATGACAACGATTCCGGTTGTAAGACACTATATGAAAACCTAAACGTCTTGAAGAAGAACAAAAACGGCAACGGGCATGAGTGTTGGCAACACATGGTACAACTTGTTGCAGTTGGATGTAAATGCAATATTCATTTTACTTATTGATTAACTTATTAAACGGCACGGCATGCATTTTGTTATTTATATTAATAGTTTAACGGCATCTTTTTATGTTGTAGTTAGTTTAAAAATAAACACATCTTCGTAAGAAGCACTTTGACAATAATTTGAAACTTTGGTTGCAGATTTATAACTATTCTTGGCTGCCTTGGAACGTCAGGTTAATTTAATTTATATTTCACGTTCTACAGAAATGCGACTATTGATACTTACCTAACTAATTAAGCACACCTTGACTTATGTAGTAGATACTACAACAGAATAACCCGAAATTTTTTATGTGATAATTCATAATTAACGCTGTTAAAGTACTTCTCAGATTACCTTGAAAGATATACACAGTCAGGTAAGTTGTCCTTCGTTAAAAGAGGTTGACGCAAAATCATTTTTTCTTTAATTTACTTCATTTGATCAATTTTGAATACTTACAACACTACTAAGTCGATGTGTCAGTTTACTTAAATTTTAAGTAAAATGTTTTCGAATATAAAGTGTCACGCCTATTTTAATTTTGAAAAAAAAAATAAACTGATGAAGTGTAGAAACACTCTCGGTGCTACGCCACTGCTCAGGTAGAAAATTAATAACTTGACAGTGTTAGTATCCCGGGAAACCCAATCGAAGAAGGAGTGGATTCCAAACAAATTAATAGGCGCCACCGACTTATAATTTACTAACATCGTCCGAGGTGTAAAATGGGAAGTCGGACCCTCCAGATGACTAATCACCTACCTTATCTCTCCTTAGGTAAACTTAGTTCTTTATAATCGTCGATAAAGAAAAGACAAGTTGCAACTAACTTCGTTTAATTTCTAATTAACATAACCCCACAAGTATAATTCCAAAAAAAACCAGTCCCAATTTTACGTAATAAAGAAATAAATCAATTTACTTTCGGGCAAAACTCAAACAACTGAAGGACTATGATTGCGATTATCATCATAATATTAAGGTTCCAGCGCAAAATCACGTTACGAGAGGCCTCCGCTTAACGAAATGCTGCGTGTTCATAACCGACCAAAATTGGAAAAATTCAACCTGAAAACACATGAAAACGCAATTCCATCCCACTATTGGAGCAAAAACTTTGGTACCAATATGTTGGCTGTCCTGCTCACTACAGTTGTATTGTTAGGAATTACTTAAATAATCGTACCTGTTCCCTAACTCGAAATCGAATAGAGATGAAGCAAATCTAATAGAAATCATGCGATCGAATAGAAGTGGTTTCTAACTCGTATTCCCTAGCGTCTTCGAATCTCGATTCTAGAAATGCAACAAATCCACACGATAGAAGTCCAACTCGACAAGCTTGATGCAGTTGAAATCGGGATTGAAGATTGGAATGCTAGTTGCGAAAATGGTGGTTAAGATTGCATATCTCTTACCATAACAACCGATAGAAATCATCTTAACTGCTACTGCCGCTGTTAGGGAATACCGAATATCGTAAACCAGTAACGCGATAGAAGTTTTTCATTCAAATTTACTGAAATACCAATCCGATTTGTCAACATCTATTCGAATTTGTAAAAGTTAGGGAATACTACTTAATGTACGAGGAGTACATTGTATTGGAAGAGGAGCTGTGTATTCATTTCCAACAAGAAGTTGCGAGATCACTCCGCTAGACTTTTTCCTTCAGAGTACATACAATTAAAGAAATAGTATACAGAAATCCGGTAGTAAACTAGCATTATTTGCAAAATAAAATAATCGGGGAGTGTATACCAGTTAATGTGTGGAGGTGAATTAGACAATTTTGATCATTTACTAAATTAAATAAAACTTTTGCTATTAATTTTTTGTTATTTTCCGCTTATTTAATATATAATAGACTATAGTACGGTATATTGGGTGTTTTTCTAGTTAAATAATAATATAATTAATACCACTAAAACTGTTGATTACTACAGTAAAACAAAACACGTTGACAGAAAGTAATTATATTCCATTTTTATATAGGTATTATAAAAAATTCAATATTCTCAGTTGTTGTGATACATGTTTGTTGGGTTGCGTTAACCACTTTGGCCTGCCCTGTATACAAATATTAATTGTCGTTTCTAGTTTCTCCGCAAACGATTACAATTATCTTATTTTAAATGTAATTCCACATATTATTATGTCTTTTAATAGATAATTCCATTCTGTAGAGGTAGACAATGACATAACATACATACGGTTTAAAGTTAACCCCTGCGGGGATTTTAAGTTGTTTTCTTCAGTTTACAATTCCGAAATGTCTGTTTCTGTTACTTAGATCATTGTTTCCGTAATAATATCTCTAATAGATATCGTTATCGGACAGACGGTGTCAGGCTTAATGGTCCAACAATAGAAATATTGGGATTATATTAAATGTTGTCATCATTTCCGGCGAAACTAGAAGTGAAAATTAATATCTGCTGTGCCATTTAACGTCCTCTTACCTGTATTTTAATCAGCTAAAATTTTTCTTGACGCATTTGCCAATCACTTGGATATAGTATTTACTCCATTTGATTCTAAAATCACTAAGAAACTTTCCAGAACAATGGAAAGTTGCCGAAATACTCCTAATACCCAAACCTGGCAAACCACCTACGGACTTGTCTTCTTACAGACCAATTAGTCTTTTGCTGCTCTTGTCCAAAGTTTTAGAAAAATTGCTCTTAAGCAAACTGCTACCTATCATCTTACATAATAATCTCATACCTGATCACCAGTTTGGTTTTCGGAAAAATCACGCCACCATTGAGCAAGTTCACCGCGTGGTTAATAAAATTACATAGGACTTTAATGACAACCGATATTGTACCTGCTTTTTACCGCTGATCTGCCCACCTCTAATTCACCTATGGTAGCCACATTCGCAATTGACACTGCAGTACATTCTTCTCACTCTGTACCTCGCATGGCAAGTCACCATCTCCAGCAAAGGTTAACGAAGGAAAGTCAGTGCAAGTGAACTTTATTCTAAGAAAAGGTACCTGCCCTCCAGTTCTGCTCAACGGTACACCAGTACCGCAAGACGAACACGCAAGGTATTTGGGACTTCATTTGGACCGGGGCATGACCTGGAGGAAGCATATCTTTATGAAAAGGAAGCAGCTGGGCCTTAAGGTTTAAACAATGTAGGTACTGGCTTTTAGGCCGAAAATCTCAACTGTCCATTGATAATAAAATTCTGCTCTATAGATAAAGCCATCATAAAGCCAATATGGTGTTACGGTATACAACTCTGGGGAACTGCAAGCAACTCCAACATTGACATCTTACGGCTCTTTCAATTCAAAGTCCTACGATCAATGGTAAACGCTCCCTGGTATGTCCCAAATGAAGTTATTCAACGTGACTTGCACATCTCTTCAATCATAGACGAAATCCCAAGACACAGTGTCCATTATGGTACTCGCCTTAGTATTCACCCAAACGTGCTAATTGAGTCCCTCCTAGAGGAAGACGACGTCCAGCCTAGAGTCAAAAGAATAAAACGTTCTAATCTTCCACATCGCTATGTATGACAGTGCGTAGTGTGCGTTATGTTCGTAAAAAGTGTCGAGCAATCTTAACAATACAAATCTATTGAGTTTAGTAAAAGGAATCTCACATTGGTTTGTTTCCCACATGTCTTTATTTCTATATGTATGTATCCCATCATATTGTCAAATCACCTACTGAATGTCTCTGTGAGACAGATTGTAGTTAATAGATCAAATTAAAAAAATGTTTCTTGACGTCTGATATAATTCATATTCACAGTCACTGTAATTAGTTTTTAATAGGGCATGAACAATTCGTTGAATACATAATTATTGTTACTTAAACGCTGTGATTGTGTAGGTTCTCGATTTGAATTTAAATAAAATCAGAACCAGTGGGTTTTTTTACATTTACAATATGTGGCACTGAGTGAGAGAAGCAAGGGATAGGTCTATAAATAAGAACGAATATTCATGATAGTCCCACCCTATTCAGAACAATTATGTTAAAACATTGCATACTTACATAAAAATATTCCCCAAAATTGTGTTAAACAGTCCCCAAGGACAATTCCATTCATTAAAAAGCTTAAATATTGTCAACGTCCAATGATATTGCATTCGTTCATATAGCTCGCTTTGATACTTTTCTGAAATAATTGAAAATTTTAAGTTTATTATTTAATTACTAGAAGGCGATAAGCAACAGTGATGGAAACCTTATTTTTAAAAAGAGCCAGCTGCGCTACAGGTTAACCCCAAATTACCTTAAATGCTTCAGGTAAACTCTTCCTACAACCGATATAGACCTCAAAATTGCAAACAGGAACTTCCTATCGCGCTTAGTTTCCTCATAACAGCCAGTTAAAGAATCTGAAAGCTGGTAACACTGTTGAAGCTACTTAGAAAAAACTAAAATCAGTAGGCCAACAGTTGAAATGTTTAAATAAAAATTGGGTTACAGTGCTTTGTAAAAAAATAACTTATGTCACAGAACATGTTCAAAATTTCTGCCACCAATTTCACGGCATTTGACTGCCCTTGTAACGATGGCCTGTTGGCCACGCTGGATCATTGCTTCATTAACGGTTGCTGCTGCTTCACGAATACTCTTCTTCATTTTTAATTGGCGTCACATAAACCATATTTTTCAAATGGCCCCACAAGAAGAAATCTAGTGCTGTTAAATCTGGGCTTCTTGGAGGCCAGACCACTGTACTTCCGCGGCCGATCCATTTTCTTGGATAAAATTCCCTAAACCTGTTTCTCGTTCTAGCCGCATAATGGGATGGCGCCCCGTCTAACTGCATCCACATATCGCGGCGAACCAATAAAGGGATAACTTCTAACAATGTTGGGAGTTCGTCGTTTAGAAAATTCAAGTAATTGTTAGCATTCAATCGCCGAGGTCGTACAAAAGGACCCACCAATTTGTTATCTACGATTCCTGCCCATACTTTGACCGAAAACCTATCTTGATAATTCCCTTCATGCATGGCCTGGGGATTTTCATGGGCCCAAATATGTTGATTGTGGAAGTTAAAAATGCCATTTCGTGTAAAAGTGGCTTCATCTGTCCATAAATTATTATTTACAAATCTTGAGTTTCTTCTATGTTGTTGTAACAACCAGTTGCAGAAGGTAATGCGTTTTTCATAATCTTCCTCTAATAAATGTTGCACCCTGACTTTATGGTAAGGATAAAGGCCATCATCCTTTATGATCTTGTGAACAGTGGTTTTTGATGCAACAACAACTCCAGAAACAGCACGCACACTAATACTTGGCTCTTCAGTTACCAGATCAAGAACCTCCTCTTCTAAGTTATTGTCTCTAACAGTTCTTGGTCGACCTCTATCCCAATTTTGAACAGGAAGGATATTTCCAGTTTCTCGAAATCTGTAAATTGCAGCTCGAATTACTACGTGGGTTGCATGTCTTCTATTAGGAAAACGCTGAGCGTAAACCCTAGCCTCATTGCAGTTTCCCTCACATTCCGCAAGAATGCAAATTATATCCACATACTCGTGTATAGCATACGCCATAATGATGGTCAAGATACAATAACACGAATTAAAGGCGAATTTAATGCAGAATTCGTAATGTCAATTCAAAATTGATTTACTTCACACACGTGTCAAAACGCAAACACAGATTTTCGAACTTTTGGTCACAGTACCCATGCACCTGCATTGTTGTCAAATTGTACTTTTACTAAAAGTATGATTTTTAACAGTAACTCCAAACTAAGAACTAAATTGCTAATTCAATGTTAATTAGCGGTTTTGAATTAATTTTAGTTTCCTCATTAAACAAATACATTTTTACTTAATTTATATCCATTTAGCTAAAATTCTGCACTAAAGGTATGAACTTTAACACCATCGTACAAGAATACTACGCTGCGGAGCAAATGTTTTCTTGCAGTTTTGTCTTAAGAATTCTTAAAGGAAAAAGTTTACCTGAAGATTTTAAGGCAATTTAGGGACACCCTGTATATGCTAATTAGTGGCATTTACAGGTGAGTTGCGGGCGGCCGTAGGCTAGAGTTTAGCGCGTTAGACTTCTACGCTGAAGATCATGGGTTCAATTCCCGGACCAGAACATCGGATTTTTAACGGCCGTTCTCCCTCGCAAGGCAATGGCAAACCAGCGAGGTATTCTGCCTAGTAAATCGTCTCTGGAGTAGAAGTGTTTACACTTCCCGTGGTTCGCAGCCCACGTTAAACTGTAGGTCCTCTATGTCTGTGACTCTAAAAACGCGCAACACAGGCATAGGAGAGAAGATCGCTACGTCTCGTAAGAGATAAAGCACTCTAAGAAGAACAAGACAGGTGAGTTACATCACAAACTCTTGTTTAAAGGTAGCTACAGTACAGCTACTATTACAATAGCTATATCAGCTACTTTTCTTTACTTACAAATTTAGTAAACCCACTGTGGCCTTTGGTGACAATAGGTCAACAACAAGAACGTAATACTTTTATTGAAAATCATACATAAACATAAAATTTTTAAAATTAATTCTTAGCATTGTAATCTGACGGGAGTCTAGAACGTCGTTATAAATCATCCACTCTTTTTACACTCGTTGTTAGATTTCGTAGATGCAATTGAAGTGTATTTGTTACGGTTCCAGTATAGATGAATACTTCGCAATTAAGGCTACTGACACAAAAAATGAAAATCTGCATGCCGCTGCATGCATTTGATATGCATTTTTGCTTGTTGCTGCATTACCCTCATGTGGTATTTTAACTCTGCACTTATACCTCCGTTGCTATGGTAACGCCTACGTCAACATCTACAATTGGTTCACGGTGAATCGCGCAAGTGAAGAGTTTAGTCGCAATCAGCCGCTGAACTGCATGTTCGAGTTTGACCGTCGGTTTTTAAACGATTGCAACAATTTTGAATTCACATTTTTAGTTGTAGTATTTACTGATATATATGTTCTCTCTCACTGACATATTATTTGATGTTCTCCAAAAGAAAATCATAGATATTAATTTGTGTTATTACGATTTCTTTGATACACTTTTCGCAAAAACTAAGGAAATAGAAATAACACAAATCGATATTTCTAAGCACCCTAAGCGGGAATACACTAGCCTTAGAAATAATGATATTAGAAGAAAATATGGAATTTCGTTTTCTGAAGTACTGGATCACATTGCAATGGACATGGAAATAAGCTTTCAAGTCTGCGATAAGTTACAATTCATGTCTTTGGCTGATACTACGAAATTCGAACAATATGTTTCGTGTTTTCCGTCGAAAGCATTTGAAAGTTTAGGTCAATTTTAAGGCAAAATATTTACAAATGTCAGCCTTTTTAAACGAATTAAATCTTCTTTATGCCGATGAAAGTTACCACAATCTACAGACCCAAAAATTACTAGAAAATCTTAATGAGAACAAAGAAATTTTTACCGAAACCTACAAATCGTTTTGCCTCATATTAACTATTCCGTCGACAAGTGCATCAGTGGAAAGAAGTTTTTCTAGCCTTAAACGAATAAGAAGGTATACAAGAAATGTAGTTTCTCAAGATAGGCTTTCTTTGGCAAATATTTCAATACGAAAAGAACTCTTATTAGAATTAATAAAAAATCAACCATTTCACGAAGACATAATAAAAAATTTTGCTGCATTAAAGGACAGAAGGATAGACTTGGTCTACAAAAACTAGGTAAGTTGACATTGAATTATATTTTTTCTATTTGTTATTATTAGGGTGATTATAATAGCAATTCACCTATTTTTTTACCCGTGAGCCGCCATAGAGAATGCTGTAACAGTAAGCTTCCATAATCCTTGCGACAATTTGTTCCCTGATTGTATTGTAGTGCCATGCAACTTACCAACAATCTATTAATAAATGTTTCGGAAATTTGTTCTTATACCGTGAGTTCAAAAAATAATTAAATAAGGGTTGACCATAAAAAATAAAAGTAATGTCAACAGCAAACTTTAAAATTCATTAACTGTCATCACTGTTGTATACCATTGGCTGTGCGTAAACGTCAATTGGTATATAAAGCTTGCATTAGACATTATTTTATTATTCCATGGCCAACCGTTATGTAATTACTTTTTGAACTTATGGTATTTATTCTGAAATAAAATCAGTAGTTTGGACTTCCATTGTCTTTATTTTTAAAAAACACAGTAATTACACAACGTTTCGACTGTTAGGTATCTACAGTCGTCATCAGGTGAATACCTGATTAACGTTCTCTAGAAAAAATAGCATTCATTTTTTGAGTATTCCCCCACACCCAAGCCACAAAATTCAATCTCTAGACCGTTGTTTCTTCAAGGCACTCAAAGATTTTTACGTAGAAACCAGTGACCAGTGGATGGTAAATAATCCTGGGCGTGTAATTGGGCAGTTTCAAGTTGCGGAATTATTTGGAACGGCTTACATGAGGTGCGCTACAATGGATAAAGCCATAAAGGCATTTAAAGTTTGTGGTATCGTGCCCATTGATAGATTTATATTTACCGACGAAGACTCTCTTCCTGTTGAAGTGACTGACCAACTCTTGGAATCCTCAATTGAAACCGATCAAGTCAGCACAGAAGAAAATCTTGAAGAAATTCCGAATAAATTGGGAGAAACTGACAATGAATCACGATCCGAGAGTTTACATCTTGAAACATCAAGAACATCCCAAAGTCCTCGTCCCTCGACATCACGATCCGATGGTTTACATCCTACAATACCAAGCACATCCCAAAGTCCTCGTCCCTCCACACCAGAAAGCAGCTCTACAGCAACTTCTCGTCACATTTCTCCAGCCAATATTATGCCTCTCCCAAAGATTAAAACTCAGCGAAAGCGAATGTGGAAAAGTAAAAAATCTACTGTGTTAACTGGTACCCCCAACAAAACAGATTTAGAGATGGAACAAAAGAAAAAGGCCGATGAGGAGAAACAAAAAGCTGCAAAGAGAAAATTGACATCCGAAAAGCGAAGCACTCAACCGAAAGGAAAAAAGATACAGAAAAAATCACTTGCCTCACCTAAAGCGTCTTCGAGTGCCCAGGATGTGAAACATTATATGAGGAGCTACCAACAGAAGATTGGTTACAATGTGACAGTTGTAAGATCTGGTGGCATGAAAATTGCTCATGCTATGAAGGGGGGAAATTTTTATGCGACCTGTGTTAAATTAACAATGACTTTGATGTTTGGTATATTTTCTTATCCGTTTATCTGTATTCTGTTCAAATAATATTAAAATTATGAGTTCACACAAAAGGTTGTTGCTTTATTGTTACATCGGAACTTTACCCCAAGCTATGCGGATCTTTACCCTTGAAATGGGGCAAAGATCCGCATTTGCCAGTTTGACTACCAAGATTTTAATTAAATACTTATTGTTTTCACAGAACCTCTGAATTTTAAAATAAGGTAGAGTATACTTCCACCTATATTAGAAAAAAATGAAGTAGATACAATGAAGACCAAAGCTTAAAAAAAATAAATTGTAAAAAATGCGAACCTTTATCCCCGGTTACTCTAATCATTAGTACATTAGTTCAGTTTTATTCATTTCCTTTACTGTTGCTCAATAAAAGATTTCTGCTCCTAAAAATGAGGTTTCATTATTATTTAATTCCAGCTAACACAACCTAACCTGAAATTGACATTCTAAACATTCTTTAGTCTAGAAAAGACGTGACTTTTCATTCCACAGCCCGCTGGGGATCAGCTTTTTTTTGGATCTCTCGATACAATAATGTAATTAAACTAAGGAAGAAATGAAGATTTCTAGAAACTTGTGTAGATTAAAGGCGGTTTGGTCGAGCACTGCAAAAATATTTAATTTTATTTATTACCAGAATTCAAATCAAATTTTGGAAACACTTATGTCGCGTCGATTCAATCCTGTTCGATTTATGTATAGTAATAATTATTGTAAGGGCGCTGTCAAAAATGATAACGGTTGGGACGGCGCTTATTGCTTTTAGGCGCCGATGGCAGACGCCTACGTTGCTTCCGCCTAAAACCGGCCCTGACGAAATCGATAATAGTTGTTTCTTTTTCTATTTCGGTTTTATAAAGCCGTTCTAAGCGCACTGTTTTAGCTTAAAAACAGTACGTTAAGGAGGCCTATAATCGTACTGTTTTTAGTTTGTTTTTTTACGATGTTGGTAGTTCGATTTGAATTTGAAGTTTGAAATGTCAGTTTCAGCCACCTGTCAGTGCTGCCATAAGTGTTTATAAAGACTCCCTAGTAATCGATTTGACGTAAAATTTTCTACATAAATTTATTTAAAATACTCTTAAACTTCCTCAATAGAAAAAATAGTATAAAGAACACGTTTCATAAGACCACTTGTCGCACTCGTCCGTTGAAAAACTCGACGCTTCGCGTCTCGTTTTTCAAACTTGGACTCGTGCGTTAAGAAAAGGCCTTATGAAACTAGTTCTTTAATATACTATTAACTTACTCTTGTTTTGCCTCATCCTATAGAGTCCATATTTCTGAATTGTTTTGGCAACGAACCCAGTTTTAATATCTCTAAAGTTCTTACTAAGTTACACTAGATGTCGCCGTAATAGGAAACTGCATCCTGTACTACGCGCTTAAGCGTGGATTGCGTCTTGAATCAATAAGAATGTCAAATGGCGATGGTGAGTTATGTTAGTGCATGGTGTTCCAACAATAAATATTCTAAAATTAATTTCTTGTGAGTGAATCTATACAAGTGCTTCCAGTATTGGATATACCTTGTCAACACTCTGTTTCGTGTAAGTTCTTCCAAGGTTTTAAATTTGTCTATAATGTGCATTACTGAAGTTAACCAAAAACGTAGGTTAGTTTAGAAGCAACTATATACGTAAATCAGTATTTTTAGAACTTTTTATATTTTGATAAGTGTTGCGGCAGACGTTGAAGAATTCATATAACTGAGTACCACTCCAGTTTGGCGCGTTTTGGATCGTTTTAGCTGATAACGGTGGACACGTAATTTCTGACCTTACTCAATCTTTCTTAAGATTTTGACTGTTCTCGACAGGATGCATGTAGCGCTCTCTTTCTAAAAAATCCAAATAAAATAAAATCGAAAATTATTCTACCTGGTGTTCTTATCTCTTATGTAACGGGTACATCGACCTAGCCTTGACCACAAATTTCATTTTCACGTGCAAGAAGTGCGAAAATAGCGGTGCTCTTGTGTTGCAATTGAAACTCCCATTGTCATTTGCCATTAAGCATGATCAAGTTTAATCAGTGAAACGTGAGCTTCCCGAACATTCTTTGGAAAACAACCGGCTTGAATTTCATGAAAGGGGTGTTGTTCGCAACGGAGGTTGATTCTGGACCCCCCCAACTGATTTTTAAATATAAGTTAAACGATATAAAAGTATCTAAATATCAATTTTTTAGTATTTATTGAATGCCTAAACCTTGCTTTTGTGGGTTCAGACTGATTTGTGCAGAACTTATGTATTTTCTTATGTTTTTGCAATTAATTGTACCAAGTGATACAGCGTAGTACAAAAGATTTGTACATTAATTAGGTCAAATATACCATATATCAAGAAGGTGCTCTCAGAAATATTTTTTAATAATATGTTTGTTATTATTTTGAAAATAATATTCAATATTTGAATATTCATTTTATTTTGTATGTGAAAGAATTCGAAAAGGCATATAGCCATATACAGACAGTCTGTTATAGCAGCGATTTTACGGGGAGCTTTAGAATGGAAGTGCTAAAAGGTCGATTAAATAGGAGATAAACTTGCCTACGATAAACCGATTTTTCCATTACTTGTCATATATGCACGAAAAAAAGTTCTAGAACTTGTTTTACAAAAAAATATTTTAGGAGTTGTCTTCTGTTTGAAAACATTGCTTATTTCAGTAATTAAATATTTAAGCCGCTCCCCTTCAAGTAGTGTACAATATGCAAGACGTTTTATCATTGAATACGTTCTAAAATTCCCGGAATATCGCGTATTACTTTACAGCCGACCACGATTGTTACGCAGAGCATGTCATTAACGGGGTTGAATAAACTAAGTTCCGTAGATGACCCAAACATAAATATCCAGCGGCTTCAAATCAGGCTAACGTGGAGGCCACGCTGTTGGACCACATCTACCTACTCACCGCTCACCAAACTTACCGTTAAGGAACTGTCTTGTTACAAGACTAAAATGTAGAGGCGCTCCGTCGTGCATGAGCCACATGCCTTGCCGTGCGGCTAGTGGAACATTCTCTAATAATTTTAGTAAACCATTGTCAAAAAATTGTGTGTAATGATTGTCCGTTAATGTGTTAGGCAAAAAGTGGGTCCTATCAACTCATCACTAACAATACCAACCCATACATTTACACTCAACTGCTGTTGGTGTCTATTTTCTATAAACCCATGAGGATTTTCTTCCGCCCATAGATGTTTGGTGTGGAAATTTTCTGTTAAAACCGGCTTCATCAGTAAATAGCACCGAATTAATAAAATTAGAATCCATAGCATTTTTCTGCGCAAACAATGGCAGAACCAAGTCTTGGCGCATAATCATCCGGGATCGGTCTTTGCACGATGCAGAAGTTGGTTTTTCAAGACACTACGCTATATACATATCTGCTAGGTAGTGTTTAAATCTGAAACGGTTCATTCGGGATATGGGTATATTAGCATTTTATTCTTGTCCTGGTGTATATAGTATGTTTCCGTAATATTTCCCTTAATTTTCGAACATCCTATATATTATAACTTCTTTTTTTATTTGTTATTCAATATAAGAGGATATAGGCTTACTTTTATAAACTACCGAGCCATTTACGAAAAACCCTTTAACGAAATCAAATATGTAAGTGGCAAGTTTGCAAGAAATATACTCAGTGACATGGAAATCACAGCACCAAGAAGGGGTAGGAATTTTTTGACCAAACTTGGCAGAAACGTCTAACTACTAAAAGGTAGCAATTCATTAAAATTTTAAAGAAAAAGAACAAAATATAAACATAATTTTTATTAATAATGGGTTGCCCCCAGTAATTCGTAGTGTAGAGTTTGCAGCGTCTGCGGAGGATGCAGCAAGTTCCTCAGTCTTCTCCCCATAATGTCCCAAACATGCACGATGGGCGAAAGATCGGGATATCGGGGTAGCAAAGGCAAGAGATTGACATTATCCCTGCAAGTCGATCCATAGAACGTCTTGCAATATGGGGACAGGCATTATCCTGCTGGAAAAGTGGGTCTTCCAATTGCTGAAGAAACAGAAGAATATGGAGTTCTACCACCTCATCCACATATCGCTGGGCGTTCATATTGCCTCGGATGAATAACAAACGAGACCTACTCCTATAAGTTATAGCACCCCATACAATAATCCCCACAGTTTGGTCCACATGCCTCGCAACAGAAAATTCAACATTGCGACGTTTCTTTAATTATACCAACCTTAATATCACTGAAAATTAGATCTTATCTAATTTAACTTCTTTTTCAAAAGAACAAATATCAATTTGAAAACATTATTTACATTTCCTTTAAAGTTTTATCCTTTCTCCGAAGGCAGTGTGTTATTGTTTCTTTTATAATTATTTTTTTAATTAAAACTATTTTACTTTTGCCTTTTAGAAATAAGTGTACTAACCTTTACATCATTGGAACAATTTGATAATAAACTGCAGGTTGATATACAAAGTTTCAATGTGAAAACGTACAATATGTTATATTTCTGGAAGTAAAATAGAACTTTTCTAGAAAACGTTTCTACAACATGTAGGGATAATCATCATGACTCATAAGCTAACCGTCTCTATTCAACCCTTTAGGCTGTAGGTACCCCAACAAAAAATTTTCAAATGGTAACACCCACTTTGTGATACGTCATTGAAAAGCTCTGAGAAAATGCTACTCGATATAGCAAACATTTTTTCCCGACTCGTTTCAGAAAAATAGAGTGGCCCCCAAGATCTCTCTCGTTGACTCTATTAGACTTTTTTGTGGGGTCACAGAATCTGTGGTCTACAAAACTCAGCTTCCGTCCATCGCACAATTGCGACAAGGAATCGTTCAGGAACTCCGAGCTATTCCGCAACAAACCTTCCAAAATGTTCGAAGGGAATTTGAGAGTAGTTTTACTATTGCTTAGAGAATAATGGAAATTCATTTTGAACATTTAAAATATTATTTTAAAATTTGAATTCTAATAACTGGTTCCTGTTTAGTTTTCAATTTTTCCGAAACGAGTCGGAAAAAACATTTGCTATTATTGAATAGCATTTTGTGAGAGATTTTAAATGAGGTATCACAAAGTGGGTGCTACCATATGAAATTTTTTTATTGGGATACCTGGATCCTAAGAGATTAACTGGGGAAGGTTATGTTATGAGTCATGATGATTGCCCCTCCATGTTGTAGAAAGGTTTTCTAGAAAAGTTCAGTTCAGTTCCATATTTAGCGAAACTTGTAAGCAAAAAGCGACATCTTATTTACAACAGAGAATGTTTATAGGCCTGAGAACATTATTATACAGTATGTTCATTTAAAAAAAAACTAGCAGCCGGCCGTGGTAAATTTACCTATAGTGTCTTCTGACAGCATGCACTTTATAGGAAGCGAAATAACGAAATTTACTAATTTTTAAATCAGTACTTAAAACACGATTTAATTGGTAATAAAACAAATTTCCGCCTGTATACACTGGTATACAAATGTTAGTTGATTTTCTGAACAATTTGAACTTTATAATTAAATAATAATTAGATCTTCACGTTTCATTTCCGAAACAGGTCGATTCCGAATCGCTTACCGTTAAAATGTATTCCTATGTATACGTCAAAGTGTATCACATATCCCACATAACCTCGAAATGTGATTGTTGTTGTTGTCATTTATAAGTAACATTACGACTGTCAATTGTCACATATG
>JABXWE010027749.1:0-26239 GCA_014611495.1 Limonius californicus
AAAGGAATTTGCCATGAAAATAAATGCTGTAATTGACAGATTAAATAGACAAAGCTATTATCTATGCCGAATTTTATCATTTTATCACTTATGGTTTCCGAGATATTAAATTAAATCATCTTTAGAAGCTGACAGTTAAGGGGCTGTATCTCCCTTAGTACACACTTTTTCAAAAAATTTTATTGATGATTTTCGTCTTTATTTTTCTTGTTTTATATGCTCTCAAACGTTGATTGACTATTATAGAAACACGTTGTATTGTATCAATTCATTACAAAGTTTTTTCTAAGTTGCCCAGATGAATGTCTTCTATTTGATAATAAGTGTTTATACACTCACTCTACAAAATTCGATCCATGCATTATTTGATTTTTATTTTTTATTTTTTATTTATTTTTTAATTTTAATTATTAATTTTACTTTAATTAAAAAGGTGTATAATACAAATATAACGCAATTAAACCAAAAATGTTCAAATTCTTGAAGTAATAACAAAAATAAGGCAATAATTCTGATTAGAGGAGAAAACAGTAATTGCAAACTTTACAGAAATATGATCTTAAAGTTAAAAAAAAACAAAACGTTAATAACGTGTATTGCCTCGTCGTGCTCGAATTCCACTTTGCATTCGTCTTGGCATCCCCTCAATAAAGTGTCGAATGGCATCGTGGTGAATTGCATCCCATTCTTGGACAACTGCTGCACTTAACTCTTGCAAGTTGTCAGGAGCGGGAATTCGGGCTCGAACTCGCTTTCCCACCATGTCCCAAACGTCATGTTCGATTGGGTTAAGATCGGAACTCTTTGCAGGTCAAATAATTCGTGTATTCCAACTTCATTTAAATATCTATCCACGATTCGAACAACGTGAGGGTGGGCATTGTCATGCATTAGCATGAAATTTTCACCAATAAATGAAGCAATAGGCACTGTATACGGTTCTAAGATGTCCCTAATGTACCTGTCTATAGTCATAACTCGTCCATTTACCACAACCAATTCGATGCGGGCTTCCATACTAATCCCACCCCACAACATGATTGAACCACCACCAATCTAATTCTAGGCACAATATTGCATTGGGCAAACCTCTCACAGTCCGTAGTCAAACTCTTTGACGCTCTTCTGGAGATCTCAGACAAAACTTGGACTCGTCAGTAAACAGAATATGGCCCCATTCCCCAACACCCCAGTTTTGGTGTTCATGGACAAAATTCAACCGCTGCAGTCGAAGTTTCCTGGTCAATTGTGGGCCACTTGCGGGTCTTCTTGCACTTAAGCTGTGTTCCTATAATCTTCTTCTTACAGTTCTTTCACTAACTACTACACCACGTACCTCTTCCAACTCATTCCGTGCACTAACTGCAGTGGTGTCCCTGCGTGTCAGGACTCTCAAGGTGACAAAGTGATCGTCTTCAGCAGTTGTACGCGTTTTTTTCCCTGATCCACGGCGTCTAGTGTAGCCTCCAGTTTCACGAAATCGTTCTACAGCTCTTTGAACAGTACATTTTGTATAACCTAGAAATCGAGCTACGTATAGTGCTGCGATCGTCCATCTTGAGTTAAAGCAATAGCTCTGGCAGTATCGGTTGGATCAAAACAATATTTAGGTTATATGAACACTAATTGAATTAAACACGATTGCGAACAATATTGTATACGAAGTGAGAATAACAAAAGACCAGATTCGTAAAAATCGTTTAAAAGTAATCGAATATCACAGTAATACTTTTTTACACATTATTTTATATTGTTTTACTGGTATCATAGTGAAACAAAGTAGTTTATCAGTAGTAGTACGATAACAAAGCATATTTGACAAGATATGTTCAAATGAAAACAAGTTGAGATCAACATTATAGATGAATCGAATTTTGTGCCGGTGAATGTATACTTGAAAAACTCCTTCCAACGTCAGCTGATATAATGAAGGCATACTTTAAATTTAAAATAACTTTCGGATCTAAATGAATGCCGCCATCATGAGAGCTTGCCAAAGGATGTCACATGTGTAAGGATTTGAAACCCTTCATTTTTTTCAAAACATCATTTAATTTTTGAGTAACAACTTTGCTAACATTGCCTTTAACTGTTTTTATCGATGTTTGAAATTTTTTACATATTTACAGTATATTAAAGACGTCGATTGGGATTATAGTTTCGTAATCGTTGTACTTATCCAACTATAATTGGCTTTAATAAATGTTAGCCTACTGTGAAAGTTGAGGGGTATTCAACATACTTTTTAAATATATAATTGCAGCCGAAGAATCTCCAAAATACAACATTATGTTTCGATTTTTTTCTAATTGAGCAGTTTAAAAAAGCAACTTCCATCCACATACCCCATCTTGTAATTACCGGTTTATGAGGTAGTGGAGTATTTGGTAATTTTTCTGAATATATCTGCACCATTAGGGGTGCTATTGGAAATGCTTTTTTCACATTATTAAATAAATCATTTACAGTGAGAAGCTGATCTCTAATTTTTTCCGCAAGCCTGTTAGTACCATGGACCAAAGAAGTTGTATTAATTAAATTTGGATAGAATATTTTTATATTCTGCCCTGATTTGATCATGTATACTGCAGCATCAAATAACGTTAATATTACCTTTTCAGCATGAACAGCTTCTGGCAAAAACAATTTTGTTAAGCCATCATTTACAAATGTAGATATTGTTACGTTATTGGTTTTATCAAGTTCTCTAGAACTAATTTATATAGCATTTGCAAGGTTTGTGACAGTTTAAAACACCAATATATAAATTAGCTATGGAGCGTCCACAAGCATCGGTTGTTTCATCTACACTAAAATAAAAATAGTTACTTACTATTATATTTCACGCTTAGTACTCTTGAAATATCAACTATATAATTTTTCCGAATAGTATTTTCGTTTGGTAGATATTTATTTGTGAATTTTTCCAAAAGTTAATTAAGCAAAAGAATTTTTAATTTTTTTAGTGGTATGTTCGGGCTAGTTAACGTATTGCACAAATTAAAATTTAATTCTTAGTTTTGGTTAGTTTTGGAAGTAGTGGCATCGATTCACGTAGTGGCATTTGCAGTTTCTGATTTCCTTCTGATTTTTGACCTTCGTGCATAGCAGTGTTCACATGTTGACCAATTTGGATTTTCTTGTCATATGCGATCTCAAACAATTAAAGATTGTATGTAGTAAATACCTGTAATGTAGGCATGTACTTACATGCCGAATTAAAACGAAACAACAGAAACTGCTTACCATTTTATTGCAAGTTTTACAAAACATTTTGTTTTCAGGCAAGGTAAGTTTCGGGTATTGTTTGATCCACAACGAAACTAGACTGCTACTATTTTTTATTATTAATTATTAGAATTGCATGAATGTGCTTAAAGAGGCCGAGATATACAATATATGCAAAATGAAATCGGTGTCATTTCATCGCATTTCATTAGGTACGGATACGTACGAAAGCATTATGTTGACATATTTTGGAATATGCATTTACATAAAATCCATGCTTTAATAATAACCTACAAATAATGCCGTTCAATATTCACTTCTATCATATCTTCGCGTAACCAAATTTCAACTGGCACTTCCTGAAAAATGCGTCTGTATAGTTGACTCTCGCCTCTCGTGTGATACGCGTGGACGGCATTTAGAGTAAATTCTGACCAGGGATATTGTTTAATTTTATATACTTGTTTTTTGCAAAACAGTAAATATTTTCCGAGTAAATTTTTAATCGAAATTTGTAATATATATTATGACGCCTTCAAATAATTTCCTAAGGAAATTCCTGTAAATTAGATAAGTAATTCGTTGATTAATATCAGCCTCCCGGAACCTCAATCGAAGATGGGCGGTTCTCAAATAAAGTCAAATAAATAATGTAATTAACTACTCGTCAATCACCGGTAAAGGGCGCCACCAGCTTGAAAGATTACGCTGATATTAATCCAGATGTAGATTTAGTAAGCTGGACCTCAGGTTCTTCACTTACCTAATTGCTTCGTCTTTACAAAATTATCAGAGATAGGGTAACAATAAATAATAAGACCAATTGCAACAACGGTAATTTAATGATGCATAAAAAAACACCAATAAAGTAATTTCCCCAGTAACATATACAATAACTGTGCTAATATGCACTAGAACCCTGTATACGTACACACCACCCGTACCATTCACTTAATATAGTGTTAAATAAAATTGAAGTAAACGAGCAAGGTAAAAATACTGCGTTTGAAAATAAAACGGCGTTTAAGAAGCAAAAATACACCCTATCCGCTGAAAGTACTTTCAATAGATATAAGCGCTCTGTAAACATAAAATATCCTAGATAAAAATCCGTATAAACGCAATATTACAGCTCCAGATGACGTACCCTGTATATATCAAGTGAAATTTACGTTAATATGCACGAAATACGTAACACGCTAATATACAAAAGTATTAAGATAAACAATGATTCACAAACACGTGAAAGAATTTGAAAATTAAATTATAACTCGGAAGCAGTACAAATTAAACAACGAGCAATTAACTCGACTCCAAAATTAATAAATAATACGAATTGAAATAACTTTCCTGAATGCTTCCATCTGAGCGGAAAATCCCGTAGCGGCTTCACGTTCACACGTGCTCTTGATGTGTCGATCGGTACGGCTTTGAGTTCCAATTTCTCGCAGACAGCGAATTCAGCAATTCAAAACGTAACTGTGGCGAAAGCTTACAGCCCCAACTGGTTGTTTAAATTAAGCTTACAGCCCCCAACTTGTTGTCAATCGCAAAAAATCCGATTGACGGGAACAAAAGATCGAACGAAGATCACAAATCGGTCAAGGACATACACCGAGAATCCACAATTCACAACGGATTACGATGTATACAAAGATGCACTCAATAAATCGAGAAGAACTCTCAAGTAAAATATACTTAAACGGAGCAATCTATATCGACGTTCAATCAATTCTAAAGATCACAGGAAGATGATTACCGGAAGTGAAAGTTTTCTAAGAATCAACTCGCGCAGCTAGGAACGCGCAAACTCAATCAATCATATGCGAACCAGCAAAATAAGTTGCAAACCAATCAGGCGCGAAGATATCGTTACAATATTTTTACGCACATTAAAAAAGATTATTCTATTCTAATACCATGTCGAATATTTCCATTTTCGTTTACCTACTCTTTTATGAAATCATCAAACTTATTTCTTGTCGACTATTTTATTTGAAAGACTTACACATGTTCTGGTAAGATTTTGGTTTATTTTTTTCGGAAAACGCCAATATCGGTTTTATTAGTAGTCGAAGATTAATATCTTTTTGATTTGTTAGAAAAATATATAATTATCAGAAGTAGCGTGAGAGCACTAAAAACACAAGTCAAAGACGCCCTTGGAATTTTAAGGTTTTATCTTAGATTAATCGGTAATTATAAAAATGTAAATTTTATAAATATTTTTAACTGCCATGCATTCACAAATGATAGCAAAACTTGTTAGCATTTTGAATGTATAATAATAAGTCAGTAGGCATAAAATAAAAATTTATGAGAGCTATTTTTTTCAGAATATTAACTTTAGTAGGTCGCCATTTTACAAGAATGTTTACTTCAAACGTTTTGTGTCTATTCAAATGCCACTGTGTATTCCCTTTGAAAAATAGTTCTTCTAACAAAATGATACACACCCGATCAATTTTCGTCATATCATATCTTTCGTCAAATGGAAAATTTCGTTAAGGTCGGTCCAATTCAGTCATTTTTGTAAATATTTCAATATAAAGAATTTCGCTATCACAATACATTAATATGCTGTTAATATGGAAAAATAATAAGCCAATTGTTTATGAAAAACTAAAACTGAAATTTGTTCAATTTGTACTAAAAATTAAACGAAATAGATAATGCAAAAAGCAAACAGATGTTGGTTATTCTTATATAACTGGCTCGAGAAATGTAGCGGAATCTGTCACAACTGAGATTAATATTAACTATGACTATGGAAATGTGTAAAAAGACAAAGATGGTCAACAACAAGTACTACAAGAAATAATAAATAATGATGACTTCAGACAAGCTGAGAAGCTTCTCAAGTATTTGAATGATCTGCTGAAATTATCAGGATTGATAAAAGTGTACATACATATAATTTCAATACAAGTATATAAAGACTGCTACGTACTTACAAATGGCAAAAAAGAAAAAAGAGAGTAGCTGATATATAATTAGAATACCAAATCTGTGTATTGATATCCCGTAAATAATTTAGGCTGATTCCGGCTATAGTGCAATTGTAAATCCATTCAAAAGATTTTCTTGAGCCTCGCTCATGTTGAAAATCCAAAATTTTAACCAAAAGTGAAGCACTGATTCGGTATGAAGAGAAGCAAATTTTAAAACTATGCTGTTAACCATCATGGGGCAAAATTACTAGATTGTAAATACAAGTATTACGAATGTGGAAAGTCCTACATTATACCTTAGCTCTGAAAGACATTCAGAATCATCTGAAACCTTTGTCCATTAGTTTAAAGAAAAATTTGATAAGTTAACACGTACCATTAAGTTAACGGCTGAACATGACGCGCAACATAGGGTTTTCACAACTATTGTAAACAAATTTGCGGTAAGGTCATTTTTAGTAAAAAAGTTTTAAAGGCATAATTAGTTCTAACCTTAAGGGGTTATTAAAGTGACTCAAACTAGGCCAAAATAAGCTTTTTCTATTATAACTATAGCTACGTTAATAAGCGAGTTTTCCACTTGCGGTTTTTAGTAAACAACATATTGAAGATTGATATAATGTGATAAAATCATAGAAAAAATTAGAAGAACACTTGTTGTAAAACACTCTGTATAAAAACGAGACAAAGAGAACAAAAATAAAGAAAATGTTTGCGGACTATACCAGAGAAAATGAAACTGAGTTAACCCTTTCAATCCCGCTTTTTTATTTTTGGAGATAAAAAATTTTCGACGTGAGATTTGCGTTAAGCAGACAGCAGTTCTTATCCTTGGACAAACATAAATGAACCTGACATTTTTGGCACTTGATTCTAGATTTTGATGGACATTTTGGAAATTTGCATCGACTAGGCAGTTTACAATCATCGTGAAGGAGAAGATGGTCCACACCATTAAATTGAATTTCTTCAACGGGACGAGTTTCTCCACGACATCTCTGAATAACAGGTGCACTTGGTGATGCAGATGTAGATGGACCACCCCTTTTCTTTCCCGGAATTTTTCGTCCACACATTAGAAGTCCATCGACGACACGCATTCGAAAATCTAGAAGATCTAAAATCCTTTTTGATGGTATACCCAACTCTTCAGCATCTTTTCTATACTCCCGCCAAGCTTGAATAACAGCAAAGTCAATACCATGGAATATCATACGCAGAGTCCATTTCGTGGATCTAATGAATATCCTACAGTAGGACATCAGCTGATCAAACAGATCCACTCCTCCCATGCCATGGTTATATTTGCCAACAATATCCGGGCGGTGAACTTTTACAAACTTTTTTCTTTTTGCACCAACGCTCCACTTCGTCTCCTTCTCCTGCTCCAACGAAATTAGAACAAAGAACCACACATCGATTATCAACCCATTTTACCAAAGCTATATCATCTGAGCTACAAATTTCGTATGTGAACTCTCGTTCCTTTTTTAGGGCTTCTTTATCTGAAATCAGTGGAGGCTTGGAAAATCGATTGGTTCTCACAGTTCCAGCAGCGTCAATACCTAACTGAGTTAGTGCTTGAAGTAAATTATATGACAAAAAATAATTGTCAAAATATAATTTATGGCCTTTTTCTTCGCCAATTCTTTCCACCAAGTTCAAGACGACTGAAGGTCCCAAGCCTAACGTTTTCTGCATATCGGGAGAGATTTCGGTTGTTTGCCCTTAATAGACCAAGAAATTGTATGCTGTCACACTTTTTCCACAAAGCATAAAGATTGTTATCCCACAAGGGATAGGCTAGCCTTTTATGTATTGTTTCACCGATAACCGACCCGTAAACGGAACCATAGCTTCATCAATACTGAGATTTTCATCTAGTGTCAGTTCGCGACATCGATTACGTATGGCATCGTAAAGAGGTCTAACTATAAAAAATTTGTCTGTGCATCCTTCAGGGCGCTCCAGAATATTTACGAAATGTAAATTTGTACGAAGTTAAAAAAAGTGATCCCTTTTCATGTTATCAATAGAGCAATTTACTTTCAGGATGGCGTCCCAATACAATTTTACCCTTGGAAATTTCAAAACGCCAGCTGTGATGTGTAATGCTACCAGGCTTTTTAATTCATCAGCTGTTGTTGGTTTAAATTTTTTCTTATCACTTTGTAAAGCATATATATTTGTTTTTTCGGCCATTAGATCAAATAATGAATTAGAAATATACCTTTGAAAATATGCAACAGGTGATAATAATTTTAGTACCTCAGTTACTTTAGGATCCCAGTTGTTCGTTTTTGTGCGAAGTATTCTATTCACCCACTTTATGTGCTTTTTGCTTGTCAAAGTAAAATTGACACTCGGAGCACCGTCAAGAGGAGTATTTTCATCCTCAGTTGTAACTTGGAGAGACACAGTATCAACTTCAGTAGTGCTTTCACCTTCATTTTCGTCAGTATCCATTGCTTCTTCCTCTAAAACTCTCTCATTTTTTTCCAACTTTATCACTACCAATTCTATTGATTGCATTTTTACGTGGTTCTAAAATTTCAGGAGTACTATCATCAACTTCATCACTCAAATCAAAATCAGAATTATCATCGTTCATCAACTCATAAAGTTTGTCAGCATCTATATTAAAATGACAGTACTTTTGGTAACCGCGTTTACCTGAGCTAGGTCCTGGTTTGTCACACATTTTTGTAGATACACAATTATTTTTCACAAGAAAAAAACGGTTTCAACACGGATTAATGAAAATACAGATTTAAATCGGTTTTGATATGTGATACTAACTGGGACTGGTTGTTCATATTGGTACACATTAACTTGTTGCATTAGATAATTCCCACCGCATTTACTACCATACTAATTTAATGTGTACAATTGTACCCATGGGGACTGAAAGGGTTAAGAAAGCGAAAAAATATTTAGGTAAATGTAATTCACAGGAATTGAGGAGAATGTTGAGCCCACGTATAAATGAGTTTTTTTAAAAACGATGGTTACATATTTGATTAATCTTTGGAAAATTTTTCTTGCAAATACCAAGGAAATGTTGAAACAGCAAATTTAAGCGGAATTCCAACATTTCCAAATTCTTTTTCCTAAAGTCAATTCAGAAACTATTTACCAAAACTGTTTGAGAAGTACAATGGGTTAGGTCAGCGCTTCTCAACCTTTTCGTGTTTGTAACATAATTTTCAATCACAATTCTCATCGCACCCCCTCCCCTCTCATACAATAATTTATACTGAAATCGTGCTGTAATTGTAATATTAGTTTCTATTTAATTGTGTTTTGACGCTAAAGCTACACTACGACCTTAATTCTTAATTATAAACCTTAAACATTGCCACGACTAGGTAAATTTATTGACATTTGGCAACACCGATCCGCTGCATTGGTAAAACCAGAATCGATGCCTCTCTATTGCTCTCTGTCTTACGTCAACCATATCGGACATTCTCGCGGCATTGCGACCGCGACGCAAGCGTGTATAAATGCTGCACCTCGTTCAATTACAGCCATTCGCAGTCGAGTCGATCCTTCTATCGTGAATGTGTATGTTGTAATTTGCGTGTTAACTGCAATTCACGGAATTCGAGTAGCAATAGATTTATACAGAATCATGGATAAATATTTAAGTGGGAGTAGGCGAGCATTAGACGATAGTGAAGTATCAACAAGTGCAGAGACGAGCGTGGTTCCGAAGCTAAAATCAAGAAAATGTTCTCAGGAAAACTTAAATTTTGGGTTTACCAGCGCTGAAGTAAATGAAGAAAAAAGGCCCCTGTGTGTCATTTGCTCAAGAATTTTGGCAGCAGACAGCATGAAACTTAACGACATTTGGAAAAGCTTCATAGTGAGTACGTTAACAAACCCCTACAATTCTTGGAATTAAAATTAAGATCATGTGGAAAGCAAAGATCATTTTTAGAAAACCTTTATCTGTGAATGAAAAGATTTTGCTTGCCTCTTACAAAGTTTCATATAAAATAGCCAGTTGTAAAACAGCCTCACACCATTGGTGAAGAGTTTATTCTGCAGGCTGCAATTGAGGTTGTAGGAACTATGTTTGGAGATAATTTTGCCAAACAATTGGAGTCCATATCTCTATCAAATGATACTGTTGCCCGTCAAATTGGTGATATAGCTGACGATGTACAGCATCAGCTTTTCGGGAAGTTGCGTGACAAATTGTTTTCAATTCAGCTTGATGAGGCAACAGATAGCAATAAAGATGCTCATTTGATTGCCTATGTTCGATTTTGTGATGGTATGTCAGCAGTAGAAGAACTACTTTTCTGCAAACCAATAGAATCCAAAGCAACAGTACTTGCATTATTTGCTATCATACATGATTTTGTAAACGAGGCAAACATAGAGTGGAAAAATTGTACAATGTACAATGCATGGAAGATTCCAAAGTATACAAGCACTTATGAAACAAAAATATCTACATTGTGTCTGGACACATTGTGTGATCCACAGAGAAGCTCTGGCTTCCGAAGAAATGAGTCCTGGTTTGAATATTGTGCTAACGACGGTTGTAACTGTAGTAAATTATATAAATGAGACCCCTAAAATCAAGAATCTTTTCTGCACTTTGTAAAGACATGGGTGCAGTATATTCAGCGTTACTATTTTATTGCGAGGCCAGATGGTTTTCATGTGAGAAATATTTGCAACGTGCTCATGAATTAAGAGATGAAATCGCCATTTTTTTAGAAAAGGAAAAACCGACCGGAAGCCTAGAAGTTTCGAGATGATTCATTTGTTATGAAATTGAGCTACTTGGTTGACATATTCGAGAAAATAAATATGAATCTTCAACTCCAAGGAGCAAACACACATATGTTGGATACGAGTGATAAAGTTAATGCTTTTTGTAGAAAATTGGAATTGTGGAGCAGAAATTTAAAGCAAAAAAACCTAGAAATGTTTGCAAATGTGGATGAAGATAATAAAACTTACAAGGCTGAAGAACAACATGTGAAAGTTGTTTTTGTAGCCATTGAAAATCATTTAGCCATGCTGGCAAAGAATTTTCAAGAAGTATTTTCTTGTTGACGCCAACTTGATATCAAGTTACAAGTGGGTTAGGGACCCATTTCAAAATACTCCCGAAGGTCTCTCAACTGCCGAAGAAGAAATCTTCATAGACTTCACGGGAAGTGGTGAAATCAGAAGACAATTTAGTAATAAATTCCTCTTTGAATTCTGGGCAGGGGTGGATGATGAGTTTTCTGCACTGAAAACAAGAGCATTTCGTATACTATTACCATTTTCAACATTCTACCTTTGCGAAACCGGATTTTCTGCGGTGGCTGCTTTGAAGACAAAATATAGATTTTAGCAAAATATAGAAAAAGAACTCAGAGTGTCAATTTCCAATATTAAACCTTTCGAAAAACTTAGCTCTGCAAGACAGGCCCAAGGGAGTCACTAAAAATTAGGTATTAAACTTGTTTTTAATTTAGTATGAATCGTATGTTTTTTTGAAAAGCAAAAACTTTTATGAAGGGTTACTTCTTTTCGTATCTTTGAACACTTGATCCATTTATCCTCTTCTCAACCCCATACGTGGACAAATTATATATACAAATGGCAAAAGTTGGCGAATTTCCACTGTGATAGCATAAAAGACTGTGCTTTCAGGAAAGCATTATGGTTGATTTTATGAGATTTTTTTATTTTGATTATACATTTCCTTTTGCGTGTTTATATACTTAAATATTTGCTGGTGCTTTGTTTCAAGGGGGCCAAAAAACTTCTAACGCCGCAGGCTCGTAATTTCGTTGATCCGGCCCTGATTGTAATATACTTGTCAATTCTGTTACTAATTTAATTTCCTACTGTTTCAAAGATCGTTATATTGGAAATGCTAATATGGACACCCAGTATAAAATGTTCATAAATATTTTTAGTGCTATTATCTGTATAATGTGGCGTTTGAAGATTGTTTTATAGACGTAGAATAAGTGTTTGGTACAAAAGTATTAAGCATTCCACATTCTATGTAAAAGTATTATGAGTTGAATCTTTCAATGGTACGCAATTCCGCGGTTCGTTAAAATTAGTCAGTTTCAGATAGTTCAACCAGTGGCTTTCGTAATTGATTTGCTTGCGATTGGCAGTAATGTTCTTCAAGTTTAGATTGGCCGCTAATAATGATATAAAAAACGCAAAATTCTTTAGCATATTATTTTCCTACAACTGAATAATTAATGATTATCTTCTCATATTTACATCAATTAAAAAGTACATTTACAATTTTCAGTCGTTTAAAGGCCATAAAACCTGCAATTTCCCTTCACACAGAAACAAAAACAAACTCTTAGTTTTCCAACTCGCGTATATAACTTTCGCAGACGTGAAATTCAAAATTGAAAGCATTTTAATTCCGGAAGTGGCCAGTAGCTTGTATACCTCTCTCGTTCTAACTTTAGCGACGTTACATGAAATGGTCTTTTTCACTTGTATAAAAACTTTTTGCGGTAGTTTTATGGGGCAGTTTATTTTATGCTGGGAGCACGACGGCGCCTTCTTTACGCGGAATAAAATTTTAAATCATTTTGTGTACCTAGACGAATCGAAATATCCGCTGTAATTCGTACATATCCTTAATTGCATTCTAAATTCTTTTTATTGGAAAGAAAGCAATTCTTTATCGTAGAAAAACCAACAGTCTTTCATATTTTATATCATGGATATTTGCAATCAAGATGATTTTATCAAAACTCTTACACTTCTAAATATATTTTCTAACGTGCTCACAATCGTAATTCCGTTTTTAAGTAACCAATTTCTTATTACAATATTTATGTAAACAACGGAAACAACACCAAAATTAGAATACTAAAAATATTTTGTTGCTCTTCTTCATTCACTTAGTATTCGGGCTTTGTATTTAATCAATTAAATGTTTATCTTATTCCAACAAAACTAGCATGTAGTGAAATATTCATTTAGTAGCACTTCGAAGTTTCAGGATACTAAATGTTCTGGAACATTTATGGAATGATTAGTCGGTATTAGTTGGCCATATGATGGCGTAAACATTTTGAATGTTTCCTGTACGTCAGCGTCATGTCGTATTTCGTAGTTGCCGTTGTTTTCATTGAACATTTAAAATGGTTTTATTGATTTCAGAACATTTTGAAAATATTGTGTATTTATTCGCAAATATGTGAATCGTAAGCATGTCTTGGAGTTAGTTTGAAAATTTTGGGAGACTAGGTTTCTACCATAAATGAAAAGTGAAATGCTGTAAATCCGGTAAGAAATAAAGCGGTAAAACTCCCAGTTCTAAACCACATTGTTGTCGATCCTACGTTGGGTACAAGGCAAATGGCTACTGTATCGGGTATTAATTGAACAGGAATTTGAGGAATTTTAAAACACCACAAGATTTATGTCTACAAGAGTCATTTGCTATAAGAAATGCGTTGGTTGCACTAAATTAATGCACACTGAGGCATGTAATAAAAGATTTAGTAATATCGAAAGTAACTACGGTAGTACGGTAACACAAATAATAATATCGAAATATGAACAACTTGAATACCATCGACCTCTCCGTGGTAGTGCCAATGTAAGAATGTTGGTCTTGGTATTGTTTGGATACGTATCCAAACCCCTCTTGCATCCCCACCGGACGCGACATCATCTTGAAGGAAGCTGATTCCATTGTTCAAACGGCTGGAAAAATCTGGTTGTTATAGTAACGCATACCGTAGGTCCCACGAATTTATAGACCCGGTGAAGTTCTTGCAAGTTACCGCTACAAACTCAACAAAGACTACTTTCAACGCCATTTGCAATTTTGTGAGACTATAAGTGAACGGGCGATTGAATTTTTTACATGTTTTTCTGATGAATGCACTTTTTTCGTAAACTGTACAGTCAGTAGTCATAATTGTCGCTATTGGTCAGATTCTAAACCGAGAATATTTCACGAAACACGTATTCAACACTCACAATTAAATATTTGGACTGGCATTTTTGATGATCCTCTTTGTTAGTCCTTTATTCTGACCTGGTAATTTGATAGGACAGATGTACTTGGAATTGTTGTAAGACAACATTGACCCAATGCTAACTTATATCGTAGAGAATGATAAGCATTGCCTCGAAGATCATCTGATTTTCTAACTGGACGAATCTCCTCCACATTATACGCTAGTTGTTCGACAGTATTTGGAAGAAGAGGCGCTATTAAACGGCCTTGATCCCCAATGGCAAATGGAGATCGGGACCCAGTATTGAACGTGCAGGGAATTAGAGAAATTGCCGACCCCTGGAAAGACTCGAACGGGGAAGCATTTGGACTATTACATCCAAAGCTTGGCTGCCTTACCAGTGAGCTATCCCAGCCCTCTGTGGGGTCATTTAAAGAGTAACATTTACACAACGCAACCCGATTCTTTACAAGTTTTACAACAACATATAATCAATGAATGCTATCTAATCACTCCACTAATACTTCAGAATGTGCGACGACATTTTAAACAGAACTTTTATTACTGTATGGACGCTATTGGTCCTCATTGAGAACATTTACTACGCTGAAATTTTGGACTGCATTTCAGCAGGAATTATACTTGAAATCAAAAATTAAAAACGTTACTAAGAAAGCAAATTCATCAAGGTTTCGAATGGCAGGACTTTTTGATACCGCTTGCTTTTTCAAATTTTTTGGGTGAAAGTCGCCCCAATTTTCGGGTTGACAATAGGTAAATGGAAATAGCCGTATTACATCTCCCACTGGTAAAGTAAATTGACGTGATTGGGCGTTTTACGAAGAATTGAGGTATAATGTTACGAAACACCCTGGTTTCATTTTCGGTGGGCCACCCTGTATATGGCTTTAGGACAATTTGACAAAGAAACAAACTAAAAAAGTTCATACATTGTATTTATCTTTTCGGATTGCCACTAATTCAACAGTTCCTAGATGTTTAGTATATTTTTAATTAAACTTCAATTAGTTTTAGGATACCGGATAGCCTTCTGTTTATATTTTTTATAGAATTTACATTTATTACTTCATAACCGTATTTAGCAAACTGGTCAAAATTAGGACTCCTTAATATATTTTTTCTGGTTATGACTAATTGTCTTAAGTTAATTTAAGAAAAAAACGAATTTATTACATCATTAATCGTAGAATAGCCGAACAAAGCCAAGAGTAAATTAATTGTGTACTTTATAATTGATCGATTACAATTAATGTAAGACTAATAAAAGCTTTAGCGATTTATACGGCATCTTCATTTTTTTTGCCATAATTGTTTTCTGTAACGTATGACATTATTGGCTCTATTGTGTTTCTAAACAAATCATTATTTCTCTTTAAATTTAAGAAATGTGTACCCGAATGAGATAACTAACATATTGTACTTTGATTTTACAGTTATGTAAGAGGATCCTAAAGCAACCTGGCAATCAAAAATTAAATGTAAATTTTACATCGACAAACCATTATATTCGTTTCCCTGTCCTTCCTCTTAGGGCCGTCTACCTGAACGTTGGAAAGCAAACTACAGTCAATGTAAAAGGCAATGCGTGTAATGTATGACAAAAAGAATTGGCAGCAGATTTTTGTCATGGTTCTGATTGGGATTAAAAAAAAAGTTGACAAACTTTGACGTAAGGATTGTGTGCATTGTATTCTTATAGGATGTCGATGAATAAAAATACAGTCGAATCCCACAAAATAGATATAATGTTGTTACAGGTATGAATAGGTGACGTTAAGGTTTTCCAGCCCATCGGGGTTCATCTTCAGACTAATAATATATCAAAAATGCAAAAATCTGAAGGATTGTAAGAAAAATTCATTTCCACAGAAAATTAAACCATGGTACTAAATGTTATTTTAAATTTAAAATTTAAAAACCCTTCCTGTGGAATAATATTTAATTTCGGCGTTGCCATAATATGTTGAGTTTCCTTAATTATGAAGTGCTTTTTAGTTTAATCTTGGTGTTCTTGTAAATGATTTTTTTCTACAATCCTTCAGATTTTTGCATTTTTGATATCTTATTAGTCTGAAGATGAACCCCAGTGGGTTCGAAAACGTTAACGTCACCTATTCATACCTGTAACAACATTAATTCTATTTTGTGGGATTCGCCTGTGTTTTTATTCATAGACATATCTATCTTATCCTATTATGAAGTCTATGGACATTAACGAGTTTATTCTTAAAGGATGATAGCTTGTAATTAGATGAAAAAAATTCATAAAATTAATTCCACATATATCGTGGACGCAGATTGATTTTGCCATATTTTTCCATCAGTTTCTATTATTTTTTCGATATCGTTTTTACCCTATTTTAATTCTGTATGTATTCTCTACGAGTTAAAAATATCGAAGTGTAGAAATTGTCTATTAATCTAACTACAGTGACGAGCGGAAATGCTAATTTTAGTTTATTTTTATTCACTTTAGTAGCCTCCTAATCAAACATTTTATCTATAATATACTTGTATTCTTAACATTATTCGCATACCTTTACTTTACTTTGGAATAATAGTAATTATACACCAAGGTACAGAAGCAATTTTTTTCTTAGCCGAACATTATTATGATCCCGAGATGCGCAGCATCGAGGGGAATAAGTTGTGAGGCTAAGAAAAAGCTTCTGTACCGTGGTTTATATATTATTTTTTCCACTACTAGAACATTTAACGAATTTTCCAACAATAATTTCTGCATTTCTTTTGAATTAAAAGCGATCCAATAAGTATCAAGGTAGTTTTTCACAGAAAACAACTGAAATTTGACATTGACTTTACTTTTAATTTTATTATTTGTACGATTTGTCAAAATGGAAGATGATGGTGATTGTACTCCTCCCGAAATTAGAAAAGAAGCTGGGAAAATCCAGTACGACAAATTACTATTATTATCCGGTCGTGGCGCGAAATTTAACGCTTTTCTAACGTTCTTTCCTGCTAAAAAACGATTACTTTTCTTTGTGATTGCCAAAATTTACTAAATTAACCAACAAATTTGTCATCAACGTAAAAATGTATCAAGGAATGTCACTATCGTCTTAGTAGGAGCTAATAAAAAATTTTCTCCTACTAGGAGAGAAATTCATCTTTTTAACCCGAAAACGACATAAATAATGGCATCTTCTACTACAAGTAGTGGAAAAAAAATATTACTTTACGTACCAATTGGGTCGAATGGGCCCAAACCTATTTCATATTAATCTCACCGTGAAAATATTGTTCTACCTATTACAACTCAGATTAGCTTATGTAGCATGATCAGTTATTAATTTGAATATTTATATATTAAATTTATTTAACTTACATGTAATAAATGAATGTTTGTTACAAATATCTTTTACATTTAACGCATATCGTACTAATTCTCATTTTTTTCGGATTGGAACTGCACTACAACTTCTTTTCTTTTGTACCACATTGATTATCTTGTTAGTACAGGTTTCTTCTTTTTCGTCTTTCTGTTTATCTGTATGTGTTTTTCTACAAGATTTTCATAATTCTGGGTGATACGGTGGTAACTGCAGAACATTGTAGCAGTGAACTTCCATCACTGCGTTTAACGTATGTCCATTTTGTACTGGCCCACAATTATATTAGTATTAATGAAAAGAATATAATTTCAGAAGTAAGCTACTTTATTAAAATATGTACAAACTTAATTATATATTAAAACATCAAGGTGGGTGGCTCAAAGGTAAGACAGTTTTCCTCAATTGAACTAGGAAGTTTTTCGCCTATTGGGTTTCAAATTTGAAATGAAGTTTAGCATTTTCCAACCCACATGCAACCCAAACTACAAATGTCATTCCAACGTGAATTGCTGTTTAAATTATTATGCATATATAGGTAACAAATTTAGCGTTCGATAAGATAGTTGATGAGCATTTGCAAAATGTAATACAATAAAATATGTAGCTTCAAGTTTACGATTAAGGAAAAAATATAATATATAGATCTTTTTGGCACATGACAGAAACAATATTGCAAAATTTATACATTCAGCATGATCCAACTCATGAAAACATTAGGATAACAATTTATGACTGAATAAATTCTACCCAAAATTGACGCCCGTTGTTTGGGATTTGATCCACGGGGCTAAAACAAATCTAAAATTAAGAGTGGAATTCTTTCCATTGTCCTTTCGTTATCTTTTTATTATGAAAAACCAAAAGTGAACATTTCAATAAAACTTTTTTAAAAACAACTAATATTAGCAAAAAAGATATCGGCCACATCTTTTGTCACAAAATGTGTTCAAATAGGTTGTCTCCTACTATAAGGCAAGCCTTCGTACAATTTACCATGGAAACACGAACCCTCTGTAGCATATTTTCGTTTATTGATACCACAGTAATTCAGTGTAAATATGAGCTACGAAATCTTCAGGATTCATAACAAGTTTGCAATAAACGTTTCCTTTCATACGGCCCCAGGAAAAGATATTCAACGAATGCATCTCCGGTGATCTAAGAGGCCATGGTATTGGTCCACCTCTTCGAATCCACCTCTCAGGGAAATTTTTCACTTGTATTCCATAATGTGATGGTGAACCATCATATTGGAACCAATAATTTAATCTAACTACTAATGGAACTTTATCAGATCTTCGGCGTATTATGTGAGGGTTTTCATCCCTCAATTCTTTCAGGTTATGAGTATTTATGATACCCATCTCTGTAAATGTTGATTCATCACTCCGCAGAATCTTTACAATGAAATGTGGATCATTGTTTATGCTATGGAACAACCATGTATAAAAATTGATTTGTAGCAGGCCTTTGATGGTCCACATTTCTCCTTAATAAACGGTGAATTGTATCTTTTTTGAAATGAGTTTGGGACCATACAATTCAAATGATTGCATTTGGTACTGCTTTAACAAATTCAAGAACTTGCTCTTCTGGATCGACGTTTAGTGTAGGTTGACCTCCGGCCTGATTTTTTCGAGGATTTAAATTACCTGTTTCTAGTAATGTTTGTTCTACACGTCTTATAGTTTTTGCATCCGGGTGCTGACGATTTGGCAACCTTTCCGCGTATAACCTAGCCGCACCAGTGGCAGTGGCAAGCATGCACGCAAGAAAATGTAAATAATGATGCTCATCAATATTACAAAACGATTCATAAGTTTATAACATCGCCATAGCCACCTAATTGAATTATGTTACACAATTAATTGAAGTTACCATGCGATAAAACTTATTATTTACTTTTTATCAGCAACTCAACAACAAAGGACAATCCGAAAAAATCAAAATCGCTGTCGTTGTGTTTGAGACATCCTACATAATATTGTATACCATAATTGATACGATTACTACGATCTATATGTGTATAATAATAAAATGAAGATTCCATGTTCCAATGATATTTGTAATTTGGTCTGCAGTTAAAATTTCTCAGGAGCTGTTAGTTTTATGGCTGCCGCCACATCACCGTAGTGTATATATACTTCTGGTCGTTGCTGTCAACAGTTCTGGGCTTAATTATACGTTGACTTGTATTTATTATGTCTCAATATAATGCGAAAATTGATAAATTACTCTCAACAGTTTTTTTTATAGTTTAATACAGCTTCTGTTCTTTTACGATGGTGTTATCTACATTTTGGTCTGCAAATAAAGCGGTCAGTACATGTACATACATACATAACACTAAAAGTAATGTCCATTTTAATTTGGATACAGTTTAGTATACTTTTCGATTTTTATAGTTCACATAAAATTGAATGCAAGTTAAGGCTTATTATTACGCATTGTGCAAAGCAGCATCGTTTTGTTTACTAAATAATGTTAATTTGGCAAGAGAGTAGAAATACAAAAGTTGTTCAAAGTGTTATCGTGACACTAATTTTAAATTTCTTGCACCAAAGTAGGTAATCATTACCTTTTGTATCCATTTATTCTATGTCTCTTCATCTTGTTTAGCACAGTTTTGTTGTGGGTTTGGATGATATCGTCGAAATAGATATTTAATTCTCAAAGTTTATAGATTCTCACCGGTACGAAGAAACTTTTATTACAGCTACTTTCCATTGGGCTTCAAAACATTGTTTCTCTCAGTAATCGTCCATTTCACCATAATTGCCAGCAACGGTGTTATATAGTAAAGTAATAAAGCAACTGAATCACGTTCCCGAACAGCAAATAAAATAAGTCCTGATAGGTACTTCAAGTAGTTCGGCCTATTGCATTAATGAAACTTATATTCTATTTGTTTTATCTTTTTATCTTATTTGTGCATTTTCAGTCAAATCAACTATATTGTGGTTACTAGCACTTTCGTGCTGGATTTTGCCTCAATAATGTTAACTTCAAAATATTGTTTATGCATTCTGTTTTGCCATCAATGTACAGGGGTACATACACAGTTATTATTAATTCAAAATCATTCGATATTGCCTCCATAATTGCAGTTCTTACAGTATTAACCGTAAAATTCATTTATACCAACCAACAAACATATTAAATGTTGTTAATACTATTAACTCAATTACAAGAATGTAATGTTACAAACGTTTAAATTCATTTGTATACAGGGTGATTCACACGTCTATTGCCATATTTCAGGAGCTGAGTGAGAAAGTTTTTGAGAGCAAAAATGTTAATAAAGTTGTGGTCGATTCGTAATCATTTATGAGTTACAGATGAATTCTTCTATAAACAACTACGTTTATTTTACGCGCTCAAGTGCAAAATAATACATTTCTGCTATTGGAGGTAAATACTGACCTCCTTTCGCACAAATATGCTATGATTCTTTGCAGATTACGTAACCGTTCTGAAGCTACAAGGAATTTGTTTTTGCTCACATCTTCGATTTAATGCATTTTGTAGGTCTTTTTACTACTTTCTGCTTTTCTTTCGCAGTACGATCTATTAAATTACATGTGCTCGAAAATTTGAAGAATGGGTGGAATCTAGACACAAAGTCAAAAACCATATACGTAGTGCATCTCTTGCTGAAAATCTAGCCATTTCGTACTGCTTCAAACAAGACAGATTTTCTAAAATTTAATAAAATTATAAATGCGATGTGTGAAATACCAATTTCTATTCATCAAACGAGTTCTGGTAAGATCAGAAACACGTTATGGTAACACGTTTTGATATGTCACTCGGGTTCAAATCCGGCTGAGATCGGTGAGTTTTTTCTGGCAAGGGAACATCTAAAAGTGCATTTTCTGTCGGATAAAAAGTCAAGCCGTAGGTGTCATGCCACTGCGATGTGTGACACGTTAAAAATCACTACTAGGGTTGGAATTAGCCCAAACAGGCAAACTTCATAGTTAGGGTGTACAATGGGCCAAAATACTTTGACGTATTTAGAAAATCGCGTCTTAGATCTCGCTCAATCAAAAAATATTAAGAATGGTCATATAAGAAAAAGTGCGTATTTACAATGTTTGAGGGTATACCCGAAGGTTATTCCGCTCCCGGCTGCCACTTACATCCTGTTTAAAATAGTTACTGCCGTAATGCACTAACCCAGAGGAACCGAAGGTTTCAGATACTCTCCGAGGTACCAGGATAGCAGCGCCTGAGCATAACTTTTCGGTCACCAAACCAAGTGGTGACCGTGCGAATTGTTGCTAAACTTTGAATACTGTTGGCAATAGACCTCCGAATCATTCTGTATGCACACCTGTAACCCATTCATTTGTGCCTGTAAATATGGCTTTATAAAGTGTCCTTTTTGATTATACAAGGGGAGTTTTTTATGTTATCTACCTAAGTATGAAGGAAACAAGTTGGAGAACAAACAAAATTTTATTTTTCAATCTAAGAACCATTAACTCTTACACACGTATTCCAACGTTTTCCTAATAACGCTATGCCTTCGGAAAAAAATTTCTTATGTTCCTCTGCAAAATACGACTCCACGGAGTTTTTCAAGTTCTCATTCTACAAAAAGCGACAAAAAGCGACGCCCTCTCAAGCGTTTTTTGAGTTTTGGAAAGAGATAATAGTTACAGGGTACTGTGCGGTTGATGATGTAATTCCTCAAAGCCGCATTCACCATTGCTTCATTATCGATTCGTGTTTTATGCACCCTGCAGTTGTCGTTCAGAAACATAGTTTTCTGGGCAAAATTGTGAGGTCTTTGCTCGCGTATAGCTGCTTTCAAATTGATTATTGTTTCATTGTCGACATACCCTGTTATTGTAGACCATTTTGGCATATACTCAACCCATAAAATCCCTTCAGCATCCCAGAAAACTGTGGCCATCATTTTTCCCGCTGAATTGCGTCTTCGCCTTCTTGGGTGGTGAACAGCCCTTATGCAGCCATTGCATGAACTTCTGTTTCATCGGTGGGTCCCAGTGGTGTACCCAGGTATCATCTCTAGTTACAATTTTAAAGAAGAAGTCGTCATCTTGAGGTAAAGTTTTGTTCAGGAGTGAGCAGCCTGGGAATCCACCGTGCTGACAACTTGCTCATTCCCAAATCTTCATGAAGGATTTTTAAACAGATGTTTCTGATATACCTGCTTCTCTTACAATAACTGAAACTGTCACTCGGCGATCAGTCAACACCAAATCTTCAATATTCTTCATGGCCTCCTGTGTTCGTGCTTCAAAAGGTCTTCCGCACTTTGGGCCATCCTGAATAGACTCCCTGTCCGATTTGAATTGCGTACACCAAAATTTAACTTGAAAACAGGACGGGATATTTTCTCCATAAACACCATCCTCTCATGGATATTCTTTGGATTATTGCCTTCTTTCGATAGAAATTTTATGACGCTTCTGTGTTGAAGTTTTAAATCGCTCATTTTTGCACCTCTAACTCTATACAGAAATGACAAATCTTAAGCGAGTTATATCAAACTTGGACGATACACTCTAAAATGTCACAGCGACTTGACATAATAAAATTATCACGATAGCATTTTGTTTCTATATCTAGGTAGATAATATAAAAAATCTCCCCTCGTAAATTTAGGTTATAAATTATGACAGAACGCACTGTTTCTAGCTCCTATTCAAGCAACTTTACGCTAACGTCAACCAAAGTCTTAGAATTAGAGTATAGAGTATAGGAAGAGGGGTTAGTATGGCGTATAGGTCAAATCAATTTCAGGAAGTATAGGTAATCTTCAGAACATCTAGATAACATTATATTATGATTTCTTTTAAGAGTGCTAACAGATCATATATGAGAAGTGTTGGAACAGCAACACAGGCAATTGTTAATTACTACAAAAAAAAAACTGCGAGGAAAATTTAAAACGGGTTCATTGGACGGACCTACGCCATAGATCCCGATTATTACATGGTCTTACTTATACCTTCATTGTCTAGTTTTTGTATTTTTAATTTTTATTTGGTTTTAATCCATTATCTAACTTGAGTACTTTCTCTAATGCCAATAAATTCAACTAATAAAAAATATGTTTACTATGGTAAATTTTTGTCTTCAAATACTTGACATATTGATTCATTCAATTTTTATTCTTGCAACTCTAATATAGCTTGCACTTGTTAACAGATCTGAAGCGGAAATACAGTATGCAAAAAGCCTATCAAAACTCAGCGGTAAATTGGCGAGGGCGTGCAGAGAAGGCGTCGGGGGACTCAACGACGCTTGGCGGTCCGTCGCCCTCGAGCTAGAGTCAAGGGCGGAAGCTCACAGAGTTCTAGGAAACGCACTGTCCGAGGACACAGCGCGACCTTTGAGGACGTTAACGGAAAATCAACATAAAACCCGAAAACAAGTTGAAACTGCCGTTGATAAGGCTTCGAAGGGGCTGGGGGACTGGAGGGCTGCTGAAGCCAAAAGCAAGAAACACAGCCATGCATGTGCTAGGGATAATGAGAAGCTGCAGGACGCTCTTCTTGATGTTCGGTAAGTTATTGCAGAATCATTTGCAGTGGAAAAGTGGTTGAATAATAGTGATTAAGAATAACCATGGGACTTTTTCATGAATAAAAAAGATTTAGGTGTTATCTTTAGCTAATTATTTCCCTTCAAATCTCATGCAATACAATGCCACCAGCAAATAGTTATCATACTGATCTTCTAACTAGACAAAACCTTTCTATATCCTGTTTAATATGCATGATCAACATAACCTGTACTGTGGACAAATATACAACTGCAAAAAGAATTTTCTTAGATTTAAGTAATACTGTCCAGCTTCATTTTTTGATTATATACGATTTCTAGAAAGTACATTTTAAGTTCTTTTTCGATCACCGTTTACTGAGTATTTCAATTATGGGAACTTAACGTAGAGTGACAACTCGTAAATGACACTGACACATATACACATAAAGGATATTGTAAACAATTTTTAACTTTTCTAAGAGCACTGGGTTAATATTTTTTTAGTAAATTGTATGATGTAGTAGTTTATAGGGTATCAGCAGGAAGGGAACTTTCATACACTGTACATAGTAGGATGAATACCTTCCGCTATCCGCCCACTTGCTCGCCACCGTATGCTCCCCTGCCGTTTGCTCGCAGATCTGTATCCCCGATAACTAGTTGCTCGCCACGTCGATTACCCGCCGGACAAACGTTCAACAAGCAATTTATTACCAAAATAAAATATTATCTGTGGGCATTTAGTATATAGCGTGTTCCTAAATAGCATGTACATACGGAAGCAGGTAATTCTTTGGCTTATTTCATGACTAAAAATTCATATAAACATTGGTCCGCAAACGCTTCCTTGCTGATCTACAGGGTGTTTAAATTTCAAGATTTTTTAGTTTTTTCTTTATAGCTCCTGCAGTTTTTGATATATTTAGCTCAAATTTGGAATACAGGTTACGCTGCAGGACTTACATCATTGGGCGTGCCAAATGGTTGTGAGAATCTACAGGGAGATATTTTTTCAAGCGTCATGCCCCTTTTCTCCCCCTGAACTTTTTTGCGGTGCGCCGCTGGTAGATTATAAAATACAAAATGAGTTTTCTATTTTGTTTAGAATCTTTTTATTCTCCTATAGTTTTTTCGTACCTGCGACGGTTATCGAAAAAAAAAATAAAAAACGATTTTCTGTAATTCGCTAAACGAAATTAAAATTTTTAAAATGTTCTAGTAGGCTCTGGCTTTATTTGGATAATGTCTTGTTTTCATTAATTTTGACAGTTTAGTCGGCACTACCTGTTAAAAATTAAAGCTGGGATGACCCGGTTTTTGTAGCAATGATTTATTACAATACAAAAAACCAAAACAATAACCATAACAAGGAAACTACGTTACAACAATTGCTGAAAGTGACCTCCTCCAACCCTTATACATGCCTCCTCTTTCGAACGCCCCCGGAGTATTTCTTACGGTTTCAAACGCATCTAATATTCGATTTCGTAAGTCATCAACGGTATTCACTGGTGTTGTATACACTAGAGATTTGAGATGCCGCCATAGGCTATTTAAGTCAGGAGACCTAGGGGGCCATGACTGAGGTCGACCCCGTCCTATCCACTTGTTCTCATACACTTCATTTAAATACTCCCGAGCCAAAATAGAAAAATGTGCTGGGGCGTTATCGTGCATAAACCGCATTTTGGAAGTTGTTCGTAATCCGTGGAACAGAGCGGACGCTACGCGTGTGCTGTGTTATCGCAGTGAAACGTTCGAACTCTTAAGATAATTTTTATAGTCACATCCAGCTGTGAGTACAATTTAACAATAATTTATACACCGAATTATTCACAACTAATACGGATTCACTCCAAACAATAAATAATGAAGCCAACCTGCAAAATGAAGCGTTAAAACGCAAATCCAGTCAATTAACACCACCGATTAATGAGGTGCAAAAACGTTATCTTTGGTCAACCGATGAATTATTAACACAAAACCAATATTTCAAATTATCCCATAATGTCGACGAAGAGGCAAGTGATAAGCAAACTGAGAAAAACGAATCCCAGCAACCGGCTGGAAATAAAGTTAAGATACCTCCAATCTACCTACAAAATCAAATAAATCATGCCGCGCTCGTGACAGACATTAAAGCTATGATAAAAGGCACTTTTACAACAATGTGCAATTTAAACACAATAAGAAT
>JABXWE010027750.1:0-26476 GCA_014611495.1 Limonius californicus
GTATTTCTAAGGTTATGCGGATGGTAAAAAAGCCTCCACTTTATGGGCACCTTATTTTATATTGAAATTAACACTTTCCCTAAAAGAAAATATTGATATTTTAAAAGTTTTCAAATTAGTTGCTTTCTTAAAACGTCAAAATGTACATTACCAACCTAAAAAATCGTCAGTTTTTACTCAAGAGGAGATTACAAAATTTATCACTAAGACACCGAATGGATGTTATGGATATCTTAATGTTTAAAAAACTTTATTTTTGTTACTGTATGCAGTTCTTGTAATTGGTGTTGCTGGTGCATGCAGGAATGATGAACTTTGGAATTTACTCGTCTCCGATGTAAACGTAAAAGATTGTTATTAACATTCGTAATAGTAAAAAGAGATCTTTCAGAAAATGCCAGAAATGCCCAAATTGTTTATTTGTATACGTAATGGAAAAGCTACAAGACAACATATTGATCACAATACAATAGGGCAAATGCCAAGAAAAATTGCTATGTATTTAAATTTGCAAAACCCCGGATCTTACACGGGCCATAGTTTCCGAAGAACCTTGGCCACTATATTAGCTTCCAGTAGTGGTAATATTCTTCAACTAAAACAGCACGGAGGTTGGAAGTCTTCCAGTGTAGCGGAGGGATATGTAGAAGATTCGCTGCCGTTAAAAAAAGTATAGCATAAATAGTACAAAGGCCATCAATGTCTTTAGCAAATACAATTCTTGATGTTTCTGCCCTGAGAACACCTTAAAAATTAACAGTGTTCAAATTTCTTCAACATATAAAGAAATATAAATTTGTTAATTATACACCAGTGCTTACTAATGAAAAATTATTTACTTGTCATGGCGTAAAGGTAGAGAAATTGAATTTCACAGCATTTTATTATGTGCCGAATGCGACGCCATATTACTAGTGATGATTGTTGATTGTTGATTTGAATGAGCGAGATCTAGGACGCGGTTTTCCAAGCATCTCTAAGTACCGCAGCCATCATTGGCTTATTGTGCAACCTAAAGTAAGTTTTGCCTATGGGTGTACCCGAATTGCGGTCGCGGTTTAATCCTTATGTGACTGCAGATCCTGGGCCATTAAGCTCTGACCTGATCTGCGGTCAAGAGCATACGTTAAAATTGTATTCCTTTTCTTGAACTCATTTTAAAATTAGCGATAAGAGTAATTTAAAGACTTAAGGAGAAAGTAACCACCCTACAAGCTGGCAACAACAACCCTTATACTCACTCAGCCTTCTACCAATGAAAACCTTGCAGTCTTTTAAATTTTATTATAAAAGGAATTTTTAAATTATTTTTAGCCAGTTGTGTTTAACAAATTGTTAAAAAGGAATTTGAGAAAATGTTCAATGAGCGCAGCAAGGCGTTAATTGTATATGAAAATTATAAATTTCGTCAATATCGGGAATTGAAAACTACAGCCATCTACAGGTGAAATAGTTTGGAACTGTAATAATTATGCCAGCACGTGTAAAAAATTGTTATATAGGCAAAAAATTAACAACAGTTTAAAGGGTAACTTGGAGTTTTATTTTGACCGCAATTCATGTAAAGATTATGAGTTTATTAGTAATACAATCTTTGGACCGCAATTCAGTTGCCAGATTACTTAACTATCTTACTGGGACCGCAATTCGTGTGCAACCTTGCCTATCTGTGGTAATTCCAACTCCAATAGTGATTTTTAACGTGTCACACATCGCAGTGGCGACAGAAGGCGCACTTTCAGAATTTCCCCGCTAGAAAAATCTCACCGACCTCGGCCAGGTTCGACCCCGCGTTCCTTGGATCTAAAGGCAAACGGGCTAGCCACTAGACCACCCAGGCCGGCCCATATTACTAGCAGTGAAAAAATAAAATTATTACTCCTAACATTTTTGTGTCTCTCTTGTCTCATGGTTAGGTCGACAAGTTTTTGAGTTCCCCTCGTAACATATTTATTTGAATTATAGGCGGGATGAGAATAGGGGATTTTGTTGTTTGAGGTTACAATCTGACCCTGACCGACCCTGATATCTGTCAACATCCATTGACAGCTAGTGTTGATTTCACTGCAAACAGTAAGAAAGTTAATAAAAGCAGTTTAAGGTAAATTTGAAAAATGGCAAAATTAATACAGCGATATACACCAAAAATTAATTTTTATTGTTGTCGTTTTTTAAGTGCCCATAATATAGAAACCAAAATGACAACCGCAGGAATTATAGGTTAGAATTGAACTTTTATCAAAAAGTGATTGCATGTTTAATATTTTCATTTTTACAGTTATTGGAGATGAAATATTAAAAGGAGAAGTGGTCGATACAAATTCAAACTATATGACATCAAAGCTACATAACTTAGGTGTTAAAGTTAAAAAGGTATTTAATGTTTTGCTAATGTCAGCAATTTGTAGAACTGCATTTACTTACAGATATCAGTTACAGGTGATGTAATTGATGAAATATGCGAAGAAGTTAGACATTTTTCGAGAACCTACACATATGTAATTACCACAGGCGGAATTGGTCCCACACATGATGACATTACATTTGAAGGTAACAGTTTTACTTCAGATTCTTTTTTAAATTTTTTTGAAGATGCTTTAACAACACATATATTGCAGCTATAGCTAAAGCATTTAGCGAACCAACTATAATGCATCCAAAATTAGTTACACTTTGTGAACGATTTTACAAGACCACCGACCTAAGCTCTCCAGGAATGAAATTAGCTCGAGTAAGTTGAAAGAAAGCACTTTAATTGCAATTACAGTTTAGTATTTTAGGTTCCGCAATCGGCTAGATTAATATATCCTGAAGATTCAAAATTACATTACCCAAATGTATGTGTGAAAAATGTGTATATTTTTCCGGGAATCCCACAATTATGCCAAAAACTGTTTGATGCATTGAGTCCAACACTATTCCAATCCTCCAATAAGTTTTACAGCAAATATATTTATTTTAATGTGACAGAAGATAAAATTGCACTGGTTTTGAATGATTTGGTTAAGGAATTTCCTAATGTGTTGATTGGATCGTATCCCGAATTGTCTCATGGGTGAGAAAATTGTGTGATTATAATTATAATATGTGATATGAATTTTAATTTTAGCGAATATAAGGTGAAAATCACATTTGAGTCTACGGATGAAGAATCAACCACACAAGCTTATAAGAAATTATTAGAGAGCATGCCTCCCGAGAGTTATATAGAACAATAATATAGTAAATTTATTAAATATTGAAATTGCGTTATTTATTTGTGTATAAGGAAATGTAAATAATTTAATTGAGAACCGATAGTCTGCAAATATTTATTATTACAGAAATCTGTAAATAGTTCTGTAGATCACCGTTAGATGTCAGGACAATGTACGATTTTAGAATTTCTGAAATAATTTGGATTCTAAACGATTCATGTACTTCTTTGTTAAGTGGTTTGAAATCTGATTAATTAACTATTTTGCTAAAACACCAATTTAAAAACGAGAATATTTAGTGACAACCGTCCGAATGAATTTAATTTAAAGTTTGACAATCCGCCATTGCTTTCGCATGCGTTCTGTTTGTTTCTGTCAATTTATCATTTTTGCCTATTTGTGTTATAAATTGATTTAGAAGCAATTACGAAGAGTATCGCCCTGGGACCAGCTAGAAATCCCAAACCGGCATCCTACATCAAGGTAAATGTAATGCTGATTTTACATATGCTAAGTTCATTTTTATTTAAATCTTACCTAACCTCAAATTTATGATGGGTAGCTTCTAAATATATTTTTAATAAAATAAACTGTAGGCGGTGTAATTATAGAATTATTCCAGTCGGTATGATTAATTTGCCTTAATGTCCTACAAAACATTTTAGAAATGAAGGATAATTTGAATAATTGATGTGTACGCTATTCTAACCTCTACATTTTAATTGCATTTATGTTGATGAAGATGGGTGTAGTTAAGTTTTTATGGATGAAGTTGTGTGAAATATGCTTTAAGGCAATTTGTGCCTTGTTGAATGTTTCTTTGACAATCAGTGTGGTTCTAGACCAATGATATTGTCAATGCAGTTAAATATTTACGAATCACCATTTAAAGGTAGAGATCTTTGATATCTATCTAAATATCATTACAGGATCAGCAATTCTCAAACGATTTGGTGTGTTTACAATTGTATTGGATGTAGCAGTAAAAAAAGGGAAAAAAGCGAGCTTAATATGAAATGAGAGCCACTTGAGATTTGCTGGGTTGAAAAACGTTCAATACAGTGTAATAAACTTCGACCAATGACCGCGGTTTTCTTGAATATCTGCTAAATAATGGATGGCTAGTTCCCATAGGAATAAATTTCATTTGTTCGGGAATGCTTTCATTTTTCTGGAAGTGGGCCTGAGAGAGTTACTTGATACAGATTAAAAGAGATTGGCTTGCAGTGTTATTCCGAATGGATTCGCCTTAACTTGATTTATTTATAAAGTTTTCTAATATTCTGCCTTTTAATTCTTTATACATTCTTACGCTGAAAATTGCTTTGGAAGATCTTATTGCTACAATGAATATTATTAATAAAAAAGTTTGGGAATTAAAAACCTGAACCTTTTGAAGTTATCTCTTACACAAGATTTTTAAATTGAAAAATAAAATTGCCTCGGCAAGCACATTACTCGCAACAAAATTGTTTTTGGGATAAATTACATTTTTGCACTTCAATTTCAGGACATATTTATGCCCTTGTTAGAGCTCATCCGGGGATGATTACTGTCTGCGTGATGATTATGAAAATTGTCAAAATATACGTGCAATTAAAAAGCACAAACTTATTTAATATAATATATACAGCGTGAATAAAAAGTAAGGAACATGGATGCTACAGCCTTAAATAATAACTTTACGAAAAATAGTTTCTAACAAAAGTTTCCTATCAAGTTATTTGCCACAATTTGGCGTTGTTCATTTTTTTTTCGATTTTTATATGTTTTAGCTATGACGTCATCGACATTTTTTTTAAATAGCAACCTATACTTTGTATGGCATGATCAGTTGGTGCTTTTTAATCTCTATACAGCCATGTAAAAATATCATACATTTGCATAATAAAAATTTCAAGAACAATCACGTTAAACATGTATTTTTGTCACTGGCAACATTTTTCATTAGGTACACTTATTGCAAGATAAACAAAAGACAATAGTAGGCAATTGTTGAAAAATGTTTAAAATGGAACAAATGCAAATCTGTAATATCAATTCGGCGACAGTTAGCATTAATAAGTGATTAAAATTTAGTCTGTGTCCTGTGTTAAATACGAATTTCTAATCATGGTACGTTTAAGACAAACTGAAGGTATCGAAATTTTGATGATGATCGGGTACGGTGATAAAACGAGAACTCGCGACGATGTGTGCAAACAGTTTGAACATTTGCTTTCTTAAATTGACGTTAAACATGATTTGAAACTATTTTACTAATTTCTGGACCTGCTATTGTCTTTTGTTTATCTTGCAATATGTGCACCTGATGCAAAATGTTCCCAGTGACAAAAATAAATGTTTATCGTGATTGTTCTCGAAATTTTTATTATGCAAATGTATATTTTTACATGGCTGTATAGAGAATAAAAAGCACTAACTGGTCATGCCATAAAAAGTATAGGTTGCTATTAAAAAAAAATGCCGATGACGTCATAGCTAAAACATATGACAATAAAAAAAAATGAAAAACGTCAAATTGTGGCAAATAACTTGAGAAAAACTTTTGTTAGAAACTTTTTTTCGTAAAGTTATTATTTAAGACTGTAGCATCGATGTTCCTTACTGTTTATTCACCCTGTATACACTAGGTTATAACGAGTAACGAAAAAGAGATCGAGTGGGCGGGCGTTTCAATATTAACATAAAATCATGTCGAAGCTTATTGACGCCTTTATATAACCTCACATATGACGATTATACTGGTTACAACAAAATATGATTACAAATTGAAATAATTTATTTTAAGGGCTGTTGTAAATGTCCATCACGTTGGTCAATTTAAAACTGCTTTTAACACGTTTTCTAAAATGTTAATTTATAGGGAGGGCGATAACGAGGTACCTAATTTGAAATGGCTGCCATTTTATCATCGCGCATTTCACATTAGTTTTGCAATCAAACTCCCATATAGTGAACCCCCCATTTGGTGACCTTTTGCGAGAATATTGACCTTACATGTAAAAATACCTCTACATTATGATGTAAAGCCTCTATATTGTGATGTTTTTATTTCAAACTTTTACGATATGTCTACAGGTAAAATTTTGAGGGTATTATGAAATACTAGCTCTTATTTGTGATTTTCCAAGAGTCTTTTATCTTCTTAGTCGAGCATAAATTTATGTTTGTAAGGGGATTATAAAATGTTCACAAATTTCATAGAAGTTGTACGGTTTTACAGATAATGCACAAGATTCGTATGATGCAATAGGATAATCTCTGGTTTTCTCATCTCGCAATGTGAAGTTTATGTACCATTGCAATTGTTAGTTGCTATCTTGGTGTTGAAATAAGCGGTTCTTTAAAATTCGAAAATTGAAAATGATCGAATAACTGTTGAAAATAAGTTAAAGGTATTGGAAGATGACGGTAAGGGTGTCAAACAAAAATATGTCGCTGCTAAATTTGGTATTGCTGCCAACAATGTGTCGGTAATAGTAAGAAACAACGAAAAAGTATTAAAACAGAAAGAGCAGGTTGGGTGTTGTGTTGTTGAGTTTTATAAATAAAATATCGCTTAAAATGTAGCCGACTATCAAATATATGTATCAGATGAACTTGGTATTTAAGCATGAATTTTGTATAGGGAAGTTTTTATATAGTGATTTTTGTTTTGGTATTTTCCAACATCGCTAGATCTTGGTAAGATTACAGTCAACCAACATTGTGAAATTTTTTAAACATGTTATTAGTCGAAATTTACGTTAAATTGAATTTATGTATGCCCAATTTCGACCCTTTCATATTTACTTCATCATCATCATCATCATCTGACATGGAGCCGACTCGAGGGTCAATCCTGGATACGCCAGGCCCACCCCATGCCAGTAAGGTGGATAGGAATTTACGGGATAGGGTGGGATCGGATGGGGCATTGCACAACGTTAGCATGTCTGCAATGCATACCGCAAGACACCGCTGCTGCAACACCGGGTAGTTAGTAAACTACGCATCAATGGGTGTTGAGTACGTAGCCGAGACCATTATGCTCTTAAGCAGTTAAACCTACTAACTTTGATAGCAAAGTTTCACAATGTTCTGATTTCACATTTATCTCGTCTTCTAAGGTTACATAGTGCACCTATTTTAGTTTCCTAGGAAGCAATAGCTTCTTAAGAGGTACTCCCTGACTGAGTTAAACTGACCTTTATGCTATGAGACTTCTGAGCCTAATAGCCTGGGGATCCAGATTTACAGTGTTCGGAGGTCTTATCTAGTTAATGTGGAATGTGAACAGAGTGCTCCTATCCTAGGTGCCTAATGACTAACTAACTTCTGGAGATTTACCGCCCGGTTTCCATTGCGTTGGCCGTTTGCTTCGGGATTGAACGTTCAGCATTTCCCTAGCCGTCCCGTATACTCGGCTTACCTGTCGTCGGACATCCTCTCTTCTTCGCGCCCATTCCTCCTATGTCTCTGTAGGCATGCCGGTGCCCTGTATGTCCCTCTCCAATGACGTCTTCCACGTAGAATACGGTCCTCCGATCTTCTTTTCCTCCGGCTGCATGACTTAAGCTTGCTGTAGAGGCTGGCTGGCCGGTCCTCTTAGACCATGCGCCCCGCAGTCACTTCCCGATGCAGTGAGCCGTCCAATACATCACATACATATCCAACTCCCATCATATAAATAATGTAATCCAAATACTAACGACCTTGTTCCAAAACATCCAAAACTTAATACAAATCCTAGTAGTCTTTTTTACATGTAAAATGTTTTGTAACGTGTATCTTCCGTGTGTATCTTCCTACCTTGTGATGTTACTCGTTGTGCTTGACCGCATCCCGTAATGTTAGATATCGGACCTACCTAATTAGCCTAATTTGCGGTCTCTGAGTTAAATTTAAGTTTAAGATTTAAAATACCACACAATAAAATTCAGTAAGTATAATTAGATTAAATGATAGTAACGTTTACAATTTATTTATTACGTTACAAGTATAATTAGATTAAATGAGAGTAACGTTTACAATTCATGTATTACGTTAAAAGATTACAATTTCCTACAACAGTGCGAATTTATGACGTCTATCTGATTCACCTGGTACGTTATATTTTTACACGCAGTGATAATCCAAAACCAAATTTTACTTAATTGCAGGAGATAAAAATTGACGTGTTTACTACGTTTCTGCGTATTAACTGCCCCACACTACGAAAATAACATAAGTCAAATTTTATTATCCGGCATGCGCCCAAAATCGACCCATTCACTAAACGTGCCCTTTGCTTTCTTGGAAATTTTTGGCGGTTGTCGGATTGTGTCACCCTTGATTGAAATTTATGATCTCATCCCAAGCGTTCGGTGTTAGTTGAGACGAGGTTTTTGCGGCCCGGTCCGCAAGGGTTTCTTTACCTGAGCCGACCCTTGAAGCATGTCCCCTTATACTAACCTTCCTGCGCTTTCATGCACTACATTGTTACTACATCCCCTGTTCGATTTAATTATATATACATCTATACATATGTACACATATAAATTTATTACTAGTACTACTACAATACCAGACTATAGGATTACTTATCTTTCTCTATCTATTTCTATTTCGTCCTCCCTCGTCCATGCTGTCCTCCGCTGTTTGATCGGTTCGCCGCTAAGTAGCCGATCGCAGTTTTGCTGACCCGCTGGGCAAACTAAACACAACTAACACTTTATTTTAATCTAATCACGCACTAAACGGGGGTATTTGCCCTAAAGATCCACTAAATAAATAAATAAACTTATTTTAGTTAGTTTTTTAAACTGTTTATCGAGACGCGGCGAGGCACGTCTAGTCTCTCATATTTACTTTACGTAAATATTTATACAGCTTAATCTTTGATCCTACGAGGTCTATCTGACTAACTTAATTACATAGGGTGATCGATTCAAGAAGTGTGCGGATATTTTGAATGATAATTTACAATAAAAGTTTTTTGGGTTTTGTTGGTAGCATCAGTGGTTGGTTGGTTATTGGTTGTTTGATTGAGCGAGATCTAGGATGCGGTTTTCCAAGCATCTCTTTGCTGTCAGGCTGTATATTGGCCCATTGGACACCCTAACTACGAATTTTCCTTATCTGGAGTAGTTCCAACCACAGTAGTGATTTTCAATGTCACACATCGCAGTGGCACGGGACCTACGGCTTTACTTCTTATCCGACAGAAGGCGCATTTTCAGATTTTTTCCCGCTAGAAACGACTCACAGATTTCGGCCGGAATCGACCCGCGTCCTCTGGATTCAAAGAAAACCACTAGCTCACCGAGGTCGGCAGTATCAGGGGTTACTTCTATGCGTAAAAAAACATCAAGTAGTGAAAAACAATATCTTGTCAGGGAGATTATTTATTGATAGGGAAAATCGTGCTTGGATCTCCAGCGAAGGAAACGTTTAGGTCATATTTGAACAATAAGAATGCCTTCGAATAATTCTAGTGGGGTTAAGCAATTTTCAAACATGTGTTTGGAATTCTATTTAAATAATTAATACAATTTTAAATATTGAATGCTGAAAGTTACATTACACACCCTGTATTGATCTATCAATAACATTTTCAATGAACGTTCAAATGTTTAATTAAATGCGACATATGGTTTACAGTTGTTGTTTGATTGAGCGAGATCTAGGACGCGGTTTTCCAAGCAACTTTATGCACGCAGGCCATATTTGGCCCATTGTACACCATAACTACGAATTTTTCCTATCGGGTAGTTCCAACCCCAACGGTGATTTTTAACGTGACATACATCATAGTGATGGGACCTATGGCTTTATTTTTTATCCGGCAGAAAGTCCACTTTCAAATTTTTCTTCGCCAGAAAAATCTTACCCTCGGTCAGGATCGAACACGCGTCCTTTGGATCTAAAGGCAAGTGTGCTAAGCACCAGCTCACCGAGGTCGGCTACGGTTTACAGTATTTTATTTATCATTGTTCTTTTTTTAAGTAAGTGTTGACTTTGCTTATTAATTTATTGAAATCTGCATTTAGAAAAGTAAAAGCTCTATTCTCATAACCACACTGAATTAAAACTACATTTTCTAATCGAGTATTGTATTTTTCCATTTTTGTAAATTGTAATAGTTCTAGTTTTGCGTGTGATTAGGTTTTTTAATAATTTGTTTTGATTATCTATGAGGACAATAACATTACACGTATGAATTTTTATTTGTTATTGATATTCCATTATCTTTTTCGGTGAGAGTAACAGCATTCGCGATACTGCTTATTAAAGCTACTACCGCAACTTTTTTCGCTTAAAACGTTTCACTTTTACTTTTAACCTCAGAAGCACTTATCATAATATATAACGTCAAAATAATTATACAGTAAGGCTTGTATTAATCAAATCTGGCAGTAAACTGTCTAGTAGAAGTTATTGATGGTATCGTACATGTTTTATTAGTTTTTTGGCTGTAAAAATATTGGAATAGTCTGTAATGCCACTTATAAAATTCCAATCAGATCTGAACAAAAAGAAATTGTGAATCTCCAGCAAATCATTAAGAAATATTAATCGTTAGTGGAATACAGGGCGACCTAAAACGTTGCGCCAAAGATTCAAGGAATTTCCATTAAAGCTGGTTTTATTTTGGGATTTATTTTTAGTATGTTTGTGGTTTCTACTTGAAACAGAATGCATTTCTTGAACGGCTAAAAGTGTATAGAAATAAACAGGAGAATTGAATTTTACTGCGAAATAACATTTAATATTCTGATTTTTTTTATTTCACTTGCTAGGAGTAATATAAGCCAAAACATATTAAACGAGGAAGAATTTGAATCAATTAAAATAGATTTGTGAACTGCGCGTGCAGCCATTACAAGAAGTCGTCGTTAGCATGCCATCATAGCGCCCCGAACCTAACCCAAAGTTCAAGGTTACTTCTTGGGCTTTTTTTATTTTGCGCTGTTGTTATATGAAATGTGTCCGAATTCTTAGTTAACATAGTCTTATTTAATGTCTGTTATGCTACCCAGTAAAATACAAAATCCTTTTGTAATTATTAATAAAAATGCAGGGACATGGTGTAAACCCGACTTCTCCGAATGGTTGCGTGCACAGTTATTTTTGCTAATATTTCAAAATTCAATGAACAGGTACACGTCTATTAATATTTTTTAAAAGAAATATATTCGGACGCTATTATAAATATGCATTTCTTAATGCATTTTTAAAAGGAGGCTTGCTTTTTTGGTTTCGTGTAATATAATAGTTGACTAACAAAATACAGTACAATCCCGATAATGTAAACGGCCTAATAACGCGAACATCCAAATTTTATCATCCACTCCGTATGACGAGAATAATAGGATGGTTGTTACTCTCGTTAACGTGAATAATAAATTTTCGAACATAAAACGTGCCTGGTATTTAACTATTATTAGATGTGAATTCCCTAACCATATATAATTCACGATTTTCTAATAGATATCCAAACGAAACCGAAGTTAAGACAGACGATTTCTAAGTTTTCTTTTATTTATTAACTGAAACAAATTAAATTGTAGGTATTTAATATGTAAATCTAAATGTACGTTAAAGGACATCAACAGATGTCAATTACTGGTTTCGGTTTCGCGGGAAACGATGTGAGGTTCCCCCATGTCTATTATAATATATTTTTGGTGAGAGTTTTATTTTTGAAGTACGTGGTATAAAATACATAAGGGTTTAAAAATCAATAAATAAATTCAATTTAATCCACCCATGCGGGATCCAGATACTGTTTCCAAAAATTACTACGGAAAGGATGGCGTGAGTCCGTAAGGTGCTGCAAAGTAGATGTTTAGGGCTGGCATACGGAAAGAACAAGTTTAAATTCCTGTAGGGGTTATCTTTCTTAAGTTTAACTTGGATTTAAAAACCGATTTATGTTACCACACTAGTCAGAAAGAAGTTTTCCATAAAATAAATTCCAATATTCTATTTTAAACAAGACAGTTGGCATATTTTTCGGTAAAATTGGAACTGAAACAAATGCGTTTTTATATTCATTCAAGCACATTTTTTGGAGGCGGCTGTGAACGCGTTGGATATCTACGTTATAGGTTGGGGTTCAATTCCCAATACCGGAAACTCGCATTTTTAATGGCCGTTCCCCCTCGCAAGGCCATGTCAAACCAGCGAGGTATTCTCTATAGTAATCCTTATCTGGAGGAGAAGTATTTACACTTCTCGTAGTTCGGAGCCCACTTTAAGCTGTGGGTCCTCTATGTCTCTGCTACTTCAAAACGCGTATCACGGTCATAGGAGAAAAGATCGTTTCATTTTCAGAGAAGAATCGGGCACATTTAGGTACCTATTAACCATTTACTTATTTGTTTGTTTCATTCAATGAAAAGCTAGTGACGCATGGTATATACCATGTACTCAAAAACATTGTATTTTATTGGACATGAAAAACTTAAACAGAATGCTGGTTATTTGGATACTGAGTGCTATTGTATGTCGTTATCCATTCTTGTTTTTGCAACTGTGCTTTACACACTTATACAAAATAAGCTTGTTGGTTCTCTTCTGTTCACATTATCACGAGGTTACTATGTGTACAGTGCCGTCAAAAAAGATTGAAACCCATGTGACCAGAAAATATAGCAGGAATGTAGGCAACCCATCTTACACTGTTGGTAAACCTTTTATTCAAAAATCCCCAAACCGTTTGTTAACTTATCAAGGCTTGCTTGTTTACATACTAAACCTCACTTTGAGTGGTTGACACATGATGGAGAAAATCCTCGAAAATAATAAACTCCCGGAATTTGTTTGTTTTTCGTTTAAATAACGTTTAATAATATGTACTTTTTTACATGCTAGTGGAACTCAACATTGCAATAAAACATCTCGAATCGTTTAGAAATTATATCAAACAAGATTGTTCAAACCAAGATATTTGAAAATTGTTAAAACTAGGATAGCACTACCAAAACAAGTCAATAGTTAATTACAATAAATGTTGGAAATGTTCGCCAGCCGCTTTCAGACATAAATTTACTCGCCGTTTCATATTTTCAAACACACGCTGTAATTCCTCCACAGTTATGTTTCGAATGTTCATCTCAATTGCTTGTTGCATTTCTTCAATGGTATGAAGGCGATTTTTAAAGATGCTGGTTTTCAACTGTCCAAATAAATAATAATCCGGGGGTGTAAGATTTGGACTTCGAGGTGGCCACAATCCTCGACCAATAATTCGATCATTGTAAAACTCTTGTATGTATCGTAGAGATGGTCGAGCAGTATGCGCAGTAGCTCCATCCTGTTGGAAATATCCATATTGTAATTCATCATCATGAAGCTGCTCGAAAAATTGTTGTAAAATAATGGTGCGATATCGTTCTCCGTTTATTGTTCCCTCAGAAAATATCGGCGCTATTATACATCTCCTTGACATCGCTATCCAGATTCCAACCTTACGGGGGTGTAACTCGGTTTCCACGAAGTCATGAGGTTTTTCCGTAGACCATGTGCGATAATTTTGACTATTAACATAGCCTGATAAATGAAACCAGGCTTCATCGGTAATAAAGTTAGATCGAGTACATCATTATTATTCAAGTTTTCGTTGAACCACTGACAATAACGCACTCTTTGTTGATAATCGCGTGGGTATAATTTATGAACAACCGTCGCTTTATAGGAATACATATTGAGATTCTTCCGCAACGCTTTATGACATGTTCCAACACTAACTCCAGTTTGTTGCGATAACTGTGCTACAGATTTCTTTGGACTCTGGTCAATCCGTTCTTGAATATCTGCCACTACATCTAGCGTTAAGACAGTTGGTCTACCAGTTGACTTTCCCTTACAAATGCAATTGTTAGTTTCAAATCGGTGAACCAACCTACACCTGTATAGTTTAAATACGTTATAATCAATAATTACATCAGGGTACTGTTGAACAAATTGTTCGATGCAAGAATGTGGAGAGTATGACCAATTTCCATCTGGATTAAGGGTAGCACTACGAAAATGAGCCATTAATATAAAGCTATCCTGCTCTTTCGTAAACGACATTGCTGGTTGGCAAGATAACCTAAAAATTCATAAATTAAACATTACCTTTGATACATATTATAAACCCCTTACTTTTTAACACTCTTCAACAAATCTGTTTTAGTTTTGAGAAAAACTGATTTATAAAATGTAATAAAATAAGGCAAAATTATTATAAAAAAATAAACAACGACAACAGAAACTGACAGCAATACAATTGACAGTAACACTTACGGGGAATTTTTAGTTACCACGAGTACCAATCCTGAACTGACTTCCTCATCTAAATCTAAAATTCCCTAGGCCACTACGAATCAAAGGTCACGTGGGTATCAGTCTTTTTTGAAGGCCTGGTATTTTGTAAACTCAATTTGTTATTTTTTAATAGAACAAATACCTTTTTAATCGACTTTTAGCTCTTGAGTCGAACGCGTCGATGTTTTAGTGTTAGATTGAATCGAAACCCTTAAAAATTACCTCGGCATACACAAAGCTCCGTGTGCATGAAAGGAGCATTAATGGTTTGAATAATCGAGAATATTGTGTGTAATAATAAGGCTCAATGCGAGATTGAGTTCAAGCCGCCAATTAACAGATTACGCTAAAACATTCACAGACCATTAGAAGGGAGAAATCAATGTATTTTGGTAGTTTCATGAAAAATATACGTTTGAATTATTATGGTGTTATTAATTACATGTAGTAGGGTAGAATATTTAAAATGTTTGACTCTGCATGTGCTTATTTATAATTGCAAACAAAATTATTTTCAAAATTCGCCTGTGTAAAACATACTGGTGTAAAACCGCTCAAATGTAAAATTTTAAGAGGAAGTCTTAAATCGGCAGCTTTTGTAAGAAATCGATGTTCGCTCTACTTAAACCGCTGTTATTTATGCAAAACGCTACTTTCACAATGTGTATAAAAATTCAATGATATAGGAACGTTCCTGCATCGCAAATAATGCTTGCTTGCTTGCTTAGTGTACCTACATTTTATAGAACTAGGTTGCGATGTCTGGATAAAGTTCGTAAGTTATGCTAAAAGTGTTGTCCTTAATTAAATAATAACACGAATTGCGACGAACGTCGATGAGTATTTTGCCTATGAACTTTACCATCTGAAAATTAGTGAAAGACCGCCGAATATTGATGATTTATTAGACTTTAAAGAGGATTTTTAAATCGAGGTTGATACTCGATTGAATCATGGCATACTTCTAAAAATAATTTGGGAGACCTAATTATATAAATTTGAAAATTTATGGTGATTTCGATTTCAATAATTCATGTGTCGTAATTATAGGGCCAAACGTGCGAGGAACATTTGAAAAGTTCTCGGAATGAAGTGTAGATGGCATTAGTAGTTATGAAATTATTAGCGTAATTTCTTCAGTAATGTCATGTTCTAGAATGTCTAGTAATTCTGCCGAACAGGCTTTTTTAAATAATATACAGGGTGATTATTTTATCTTGTAACAGGTAAGCAGGCTACAGACATCACCGCTGTTTGGATTCCATAGGTAAATAAAAACAGAAAGAATAACGCTAATTAATGACGCAATAAATGTTCAAACTGCTGTCCACCTTACTGTTCACATAATCCGCCGCAGAAAAGGATTTCTAATACGAGTTACCATACGTGGGGTGATAGACCTACTTGATCCAACAATTTTTTCACGTAACTCTTCCTCAGTTTCTACGGGAGTTTCGTAGACGTCGTTTATTATTTGCTCCACAAAAAGAAATGTAATGGAGTCAAGTCCGGACTACGTGGAGGCCAAGGATGAATTGCACCTCTTGCAATTAATTTTTTATGGAAAGTTTCAACTTGGTAGTTTCTTACAATGGCAGGGGCGGGTGCTCCGTCATTTTGAAACCACATACGCTGTCTAACACAAAAGAGGAATGTCTTCTAATAGTTGAAGAAAATCATTTTCTAAAAAATGTAACTACATTTCCCCATTTTATCTGCCCTCAAAGAAGTGGGGACCAATGATAAAGTTGTCAACGATACCACACCAAACATTTACAGTAAAAATTCTTTGAAAATGAGCTTGCCGAATTCAATGTGGGTCAATAGAAATGGCAATTGTGTCTATTTGCACACCCATTGTTACTAAACGTCGCTTCGTCAGAAAATAGAATATTTCTGAAAAATAATGGATCAGTAGTAACTTCGTTTCTGAAAAATTGGCAAACATTCACTGGACATGAGTAATCATCTTCAGTAATGTGATGTGGTAAGAGTGAAACCGGTTTGCTTTTAAAATGATAAAAATACTAAACTTTGGCTAAAACCTACTGTTCTTGCAACTGATCGTTGGGTTATATGGGGATTACCAGTTACTTGTTCGATGACTGCCGTTTCAGCTTCTACAACTGTTTCACCTTTGGCTTGGTAATCTGTCCATACTCCCGTGAATTTCTTTCCAAAAGCTTAAAAGCATTGTGATGGAAGGGGTCTAAACGGGTATCTTGGTGCATATCGTCGTACTGCTCAGTCCGCCGCCACTACATTCTCCCAAAATCAACATCGTATCCGTTTTCTCGTTATTAGAATACATTGAAAGGGATTGTTATTACCACAAAAATCAGTACACATCAATAACTTTGTGCAAAAGTTTGTAAAGTTTTGAAAAAACAGTAGTTGACATTTGCCTGTTCAAAGGCCTCGTAACGTACAAAAATATTTTTTATAGCTGAAAAGAAAAGTTAACTGTGCATTAAATGAACATGTGAGGGTGTAGCTTACCTATTTGTTACAAGATAAAGCGATCATACTATGTACGTGTTCTATTTAAAAATGGATGAAATAGATTATTGTGTTGTATTTGAATATGTTAAAGAAGCTTTGGCGGCAAAGGGAGATACCGGTAACGCCCTGCTGGTCTGAGTGTGTCTAAATGGACTACTGAATTAAAACGCCATCGTATAAGCCTGGACGACAACCCTTACAGTGGATGTCGAAAAAGTACAATAGTACTAGAAGGAGCTTCAAGATAGTTTACCCCGTTTGTTTATATTGATTAATAAATAGTTCGAATACAAACTGCTCAATAAAATTTCGACGGTTTTAATAAGAATACAAGTAAGTATATAAGTAATGCGTTGATTTGTAACCACAAGGAAGCATTAAGATCACCACAATGCATCGAAGATAAGAAATAATTAAAACCAAGGAAATTTTCCGATTCTCAGCAACAACCAAAGAAATATTACGTTGACTTTCTGGACTAAGACGTACTTATAAATACATGAGTCATTTCCATTGCAAACTCCACGAATTAAAGAGAGACTTGCTATCACAACCACTATGTTTATCTGATTTGCTTCCGCCTGTCGTAGGTTTATTCCAACGGAATTACGAACAAAAAATTGTTTGGTAGAAGGAGATTTTTTCGAAGGGAAGAACTTAAGGAAGCAATGGAAGAATATTTATAAGGTCGGTATGATGAGCTAGCTAGGTCTTGACCCTTGGAACGTAGTGGAGGAGTCAGTGTGGCTTAAAGTTTGCAGACCCCTGTGCTAAATCATCCATAATCGCCAGATTTGTCTTTAACCTGCAATCGAAAAAAATCTTTGAGTTGAAGAAGCAATGGAAGAGAGTTTAAAAGGCTAGGATAGGAGACTAGGTTTAATGAAGAAACATTTAGTTTTTATAAAAACGATGCGTGAGCCCATACATTTGTCGTTTTCATTGCAAAGTCAACGAATTGAAGTACGATTTGCTGCCAAAGCATCCATAATCACCAAAATTGTCTTTAACCCGCAATCGAAAAAATTCTTTGATTTAAAAAGCAATGGAAAAGCGTTTAAAAGGCTAGGATAGTAATATCATAGATAAAAAACTAGGTTTAATGAAGAAAAATTCATTTTCCATCAAGATAGTGCATGTACACCATACACGTGTTGTTTCTATTGCCAACTCAACGAATTGAAGCACGATTTATTGCCCACCATCATATTCCCCTAATTTGCTTCGGCCTGCCTTTTGTCACTTGTAACGGCTGCAAAATTCATTGCTGGAAGGATATTTTTGTGAAATGGAGAACTTAATGAAACATTTGAAGAATACTTTGTAGGCCTATAGAAATCACAGATTCGTATTGGTATAATGACTTTCAAATATCGTTGTTCCAAATATTAAGGGAGAATGTACTGAAATGTAAAAATAATTTCGAAACTATATCAACCGTTTTTCTATGTCTTCAAATATTTGAAATGATCCTCATACATGGACATTAGGGAATACTTTTGTAATGAAATTAATTAAGAATTGTTTTTACGACTGGATATAAAAATGAAATTTTTTAGATTTTCCGTTACGTCAATCTTTTCAATGTATCATCTAAGTGTGTCAGTTCCTTACCCTAACCCTATTGATTATAAAATTCAAATTTTATGCTGTAGATGATTACCTTCCTGTACCTGACATGAGCATGTAACAATAAACTTTCCCCCTGTTTCAATTTTCTGCGAATCTTCACAAATACATTTGAATAATTTTCAGCCATTTCGGGGCCGGGTTTCGTTACGTTATAGTAACGTAATACCAACACAATGCGTACTACAACGTTACTATTACACACAACTTTGAAATGTGAAACGGTCAAGCTATAAAGTTAACAGCTAATCAGTTTCAGTTTGTTTCTCGCCATTCGTGAAAATTTCTGTGGGCGCCTGCGAACCAGAACGATAAATATTTATCGTGAAATTTATGCAAAGTCCGAGTTTAAATAAAGTTATTTAGTATATCTTGAACGTTAATCTATTGTAAGTTATTTCAGCATACCTAATTATTTCGACCCAAATTAAATGCGACGTTTCCTACTCATACGCTCTCGCATGCGAGTTCGCAATTCCGGCAACAACATTTAAGATAATTTTTCACACACTTATTTATTACAATAACGTGAAGGAGGTTTGACAGTTATGGAAGGGTTGTGTTATTGTACGCGACTCGGGGCATGCAAATGAGAGGGTAAGGGCAACCACGATGTCGAAACCGTTCGCTCGAACGCGAGTGATTGACAAATGTTTCCAATCACCTACTAAATAACGACCAAAGCCTAACAGGCACTATGTCAAATGTTATTGATATGTAAATACACAATTGCAATTTGAGATTTCCCACCGAGCTTTTAACTACTTCTAAATAATTATTTCTGAACGTTGTTCGGAAGGAAATTGCTTATTAAAAGCTATTCTGCTTAATAATGAGCCGAGGTCGTTGACTCTGAATAATTAAAAAACACATTATTTGCAAATTTAAACTGTACACAGGCAAAATTACAGTGTGCAACTTCTGTTGGCAAATCTTACTTTCCATGTAGTATTAATAAAAAATAGTTTGAAGACATTTGCGTACAATATAGTAACAACAGGTGTAGCTCGTGATTTTGCGTTGTTAAATGTAATGTACATATTTATAACAAATTATATAGAAATTTCGAGAGCGCCTTTTGGGACTCTGTTTTTGTATTTTACACAATTACTCTACAATTTTCTAATAAATTGAGAATGATGATAAGAAGGATAAATAAATTAATAAAGAATTAATTTCCGTCGTTATGGAAACAAATAGTAGGTAGTACATTGAGTTGCCTACATTTAGGCGCTTCTTAAAGAATCTTGGAGAAGCTCTATCCCTGAAAGGAAACACTTTTGACCGCACATTTATTAACAATAAATGTTTGTTTTCATGTATACTTTAAGCCCTAGAAGTTTGTCCCTGCAATTCATTAACACCCTGTATATATCTTAATCAAGATATTATGTAATTGAGTATACTTAGTCTAAGTTTTGCTAATCCTAATTGAATCGATCCATTAGGTCGTTGGGCTTGAATCTTTTTAAGCGTCTCACTTCATCAGTCTTTTCAAACAGATTCGAATGCACTTCAGTTCTAGCACTATAATTTATACTAAATCGCCTGATTTCTTCTTTAATTGAAGGTATTTTTAAATCGTTTGCAATTATGATGTTAGGAATATACCAAGGCGCGTCTGCTATTGTTCGCAGAACTTTGTTTTGGAAGCGCTGTAAGATTTGTATGTTCGAATTGCTTGCTGTGTCCCACAGCTGAATCCCATAGGTCCATATGAGATTTATGATTATCTTGTATAACAGCAATTTATTTTCCATCGTTAGTTGGATTGTCTACCAATCAGCCAGTGGATTTGCCTTATCTTTAATCCAATTTGCTTCCGTTTTGTGAAGATATTTTGTTTCCACGTTAGACGCCAGTCCATGTGAATTCCGAGTAATTTTGAGTCTCTGCCTTACACAGTTGTCGGCCGTTCAGCGTTACTGGTAGGCAGGTGCCTCTATTTAATGTACATGTTAGATGTATTGAATTTGCTTCGTTCGCTTTGATTTTCCACTTCCCTGAAGATGTTGTGATGCAGTTATTGGGTTGATATGTACTGCAGTATCATCTGCATATGTGGCCACTGTAGTATCGTCGGTTGTTGGAAGATCAGCGATATACAGGAGATATAGGAGAGGTCCTAATATGCCTCCTTGTGGCGCTCCAGCCTTAAATGGAAGTAAATCAGGATATTCATCCTGATATTTTGCAAGGAAGTGTTTTTCCATTAGGTACGATTTAAGAACAGTGACAAAATTGTGCGGGAGGTCCTTTTTAAGCTTGTATTGAAGGACTTTATGCCAGACCTTATCGAAGGCCTGGCTGATGTCCAGAAATGCTGTCCAACAGTACATTTTTCGTTGAAAAGTGTTATTAATAATATTGACTATACGGTATACTTGCTCAATAGTGCCATGTTGGTTTCTAAAACCAAATTGATGATCGGGAATGAGTTCGTTGTTGTCTAGGATCGGTTTTAGTCGTTTCAAAAACATTTTCTCAAATACTGTTGGTAGATTTGGTAATAGACTTATAGGACGGTGAGGTATTGTTTCATGAGGATTCTTTTCGAGTTTTAGCAATACGATAATCTTTGCTACTTTCAACTGCCTGGGAAAATAGCCAAGTCTCAGAACTGCGTTGAAATCTGCTGTATGGCTTTATATCCTTTGGTTGTTAATTCCTCCAACACTTTTCCACTGGTTAAGTCAAACCGTGGGGCCTTCTGTGTATTGCAATATTACGATGAAAACTGTATTACTTTTCGATGTAGTCTTCCTGCCTAGCGATGCATTTGCGCCAACGATCTGGACGTTTTCTAATACCATCCTGGAAGAAGGCTTCGGGTTGCACGGGTATCCACTCCTTAACAGCTTTCATAACGTGGGTATTTAAGTGGAATCTTTTTCCAACTAAAAGTTTTAGTGGACCAAATAAATAAAAATCAGAGGAAGCAAGATTATGCTGCTTACGGAAGATGGTCCCCACTAAAGTTTGTTCATAGTTTAAATTGTTCTTGCATTGTATGCCGACCAGTATTGTCTTGGAGAAAGCAAACAGGACTTTGTCTTCTCTTCCTTTTATTCCTGCTTAACTTTATCACACAAAAGTATCAAGTAATTATCTGAATCAACAAAGAGCACCATTTGGGAATAAAGAAAAAATGTTGCCATTAGGTACTTTACCAGATGACAACATTGTTTTTATGTTCTTTGGTTTTGGAGATGTGGTGTAACACCACTGCATGCTTGCACGATTTGATTCAGATGTAGTGTAATATACCTAGATTTCACAGTTGTTACAATTGAGTTCACAAATTCATCTCCTTCTCGCTCATAACGTTGCAATGAAGAAGCAGCGATTTGTAAACGATTCAACTTGTGTTCTTCGGTTAACAAGCGCGGACTTCACTTGGAGGCCACCTTACGATACTTTAGCTTATTTTTTGTCGTCAACGCTTCCGACACTTTTCTAAAATTTGAGAAATTTGACGAACTGTTCCTCGTCTGTCGTGCTGAATAAAAGCTTTAACTTTTTCTTAATTATTACGATTAACTGAAGTTGCAGCTCAGTACGTAAGACATGAGGCATTTGTTACACATATTTTCCGTTTTCCGTCCCATTTTTAGAAAGACATTGATCGCCATATTGTGCTCGCAGCTTGTAAGAATTTCAGTTAAATTTCCGCCTTTATTTGTAAAATTTGATTATTAAGCGCTGTTGCGTGCTACAATGTGCAGACCTTTCCCATCTTGGAACTCTAACTGTCAAAATATGTGAACAAGAGTCACGGCTAACCTTCAATTAACGAAAGTCTTGAAATTGTCTTCAGATGAGGATTTAATTTAAATATACCTGCTTAAATTTAAACAATCCTCGTAATTCGTTTATATAAAATATGCATTCATTTTTGTTAAATGAAATTTAGGTCTAGACCAAAGATGTTATAGAACTGTGGATGCAGCATTGCACACTACCGGCTATACAATTTTCTGACGTCAAAAACCACAATGCAAATGGTGTCTCACGTCACCAACCGGGTTTATAAATATTTTTGCACTTATTCAGTTTAAGTTTGTAATTTTGAAATAGAACTTTGTGCCAGTATAATTATACATTGTGTGGCAAATAGATCCTACAGTTCTTCAAAGAAGAAAGTCGGTAATGTGCATTATATTCGGCATAGTTGGTGTCCCTAAGTAGCTTCATAACAACGTGCGATTGCCGCATCCACTATCTATAACCTTCTTGGTCTAGACCTATCCTCCCCATATAGTGCCGCTTGCTTAAGAAGAATCAATATTTGCAATCTTATACATTGTTTCTCAGCGAACTGAAACAAACATAAAATATATGGGTAATTGTAATTGCCATATCGTGTATTATAGAGAACGCAAATTGTAGGAGGTCTCATTAACTATTATTTATTAGTGTCATTGAATTTAGTAATTTTTTCTTTATATTGGTATATTCAAGATGTAGTACGTATCGTAATGTGAGAATAATATATGCCGTTTTTTGGGGAACAGTCGATGAGATTACTGTTATGGTAGCAGACGTTCTGGGTGCTAATGTAATGTAAAAAATTCAATGTAAAAGAAGTGTTTTGTAATTGCTTTAAATTTTATACCAGTTGTAATGTTATACTAATAAATTACGTATTAATTCGGTTATTTCGTCTTGTAGTTCTAAATTTATATAAAAATGTAAATATATATTACTAATTGGTGGTAGAACTGTTATGAAAAATACAATTAAATAAATTTTAAAATGTTTTCCATAAGAAGGATGGGAACCGTAGCCGTTTACAAGACTAACCGACGCTAATATAACTAGCAACACTAATGCAGTTTATGTTCTTAGCCAAAGTATTCAAAAGACATTCAATCTGCAAAATATAATATAATATATAATATGTATTTTGCCTGTTGACTGGGAAGCCCTATATGAAAATAATAAAAGCGGTATTTAAAACCTATGTACCAAACGTAAGAAATGGTCAAATTCGAATTAGTAGAAATGGTTTTTTGTGTCGCCTTTTGGGCCCATCTCTTTGGGACTGTTTCGATAGCAATAAGAAAGCCTATAACTGCAGCTATGATAGAAATCTTTGGAAATGTTTTATAAATACATATGCAATAAGTTTTTAAGCACAAGTTTAAGGTAGCCCAGGGGGCATTCACTGCACATAAATATAACAACAGTAGGTATTAAGTGTTGTGACTTGTAATTTAGGTCTCCGCATACTGCAGCTATTTATATGTTTAAACTTGGAGAATGATATTCGGAAACGATTTACAATGTGATTCGACGTTTGAAATATTGTAAATGTTGGTCTGGTAGGGCAAAGAGTGCATGTTTTTATGCATCTCCAGAGTCCAATGGGAGTTAACGTTGTTCAACGGTATGGGGTGATTTTACGTAACATATTTTTTCCTACCGTATGATCGACAATTATGTTTCTTTCTACAAGGGATTGCCGTGGAAAACCAAACGTGTATTTTTTACAGTTTATAGCGTTTATTACACATATTTAACGGTATAATTCAGTTATGCCTTGGCTTAGAACGCAAAGTATGTATTTTAAAATACAAAACACGCAGGGATTGCGATTATCATATACGTTTCGTAAAATCTTTCACACCTGGTAAAAGTCTGCGTTTGAATTGTTTCACAACCATGGGCAACTTATTAACAAGTTATGTTCTTCCGAAGTGTTTAATAAGTAGCATTGCAGAAGCTACTTTAGAGGGCCTAGCTACCATTACATTGGAGTTTTTGTGCCGTATCTGAACAAAAAACATGTTAGAACTGATTAAGACCACTATTTAATTCAATGAAACTACAATTTTATTTTATAGGAATACAAATTTAATTTGTACATGTGTAGGCCTATGCGACTTCCTTTAGACTGTTTTTTAAAACGCCAAGGGGCTGGGGGCTGTACTGCGTCCGCTAATATTACAACTTTAAAAACGGCTCGGGGTCACATTGGTTCCAAGAAGCGTAGGGTTGCTATATACATTAAATCGAAATAAAAATATGTGTAAAACACGAAGAACAAAAATTGTTAGTACATTGGTTGGTTTGGTTGGTTGATACGGATTTAAAAGTTACATTAGAAGTCAGCTGCAAAAGGTTATTTCAAAACTTAATTCTCCCGATATATTTAAAAATAATTTTCAAACAGTGTACCTAATAGAACTGCACAGACTGCCGTAGAAAAGTCTAGCTATCACTATATTAGAGTTTTTGCCTAATATCTAAAAAATCGTATTCCATTGGGATTGACAACTGTAGCTCCATATTTTAAAGGCCTGCAACACTTTTTCATATTCAGAATAATCTGACGCCCATTGCGACCGCCCCCTTAATCAGCTGCATGCGCGTTCAGCACGCGTTTTCCCCTTGCTAGGAAAATTTCAAGATTGCGACCAGTTGTAGGTACTTCTCTTTCTGAAACTGTTTTATAATACTATATTCAGAAGTTTGTAAGCCATTAATTTTTAAATCAGTAAATTTAGAGAAGGAAATGGAAAATATGCGTTAACGTGTCCTTTCAAATGATCATTTAACATGCAATACAACATCACTAATTTTAAATCCAGCTTATAAACATGCGAAGTCACTTGCATAATCAAAAATATGTAGATAATTCCGGAAGCTTTTCGAGTATGCTTTTATGTGCTTGTTTAAATATGTACTATGTGATTCATTGGTAGATAGTAGACACGTCAGTTTAGATAAAATATGTGTAGTATATCCATTAAAAGTATGCAAGTGCATAGAAATCCGCAATACATTTTTTTACATTAGATGCGCTCACGCTACGAGCTGTCTTTTGATTATTGGATATAGATGTATATTTTCTCTTTTTTGCAATACCCTAAAATTTAGTTGTAGTTTTATATTAATGTTAGTGCATCACCTTTTTTGTGTAGTCTTACCACATTTCTCAATAATCAGTTGAATAAGATAAGGAGGCTCGCTTGCTTGGCTTGCATGATCACCCGACTTTAGACGCATGGGCTGAATAGGGTTAATTGAAGTTTCTGATATATTTTTTGAGGCCAAACAAAAAATATTAAAGCGAGTAAGAGATAATTAAATAAAAACTATCCAAAGATGGTATTTTACACGTTTTTTATTGAGAAATTATAACACATTGTATAACATAGAATTGGAGAGGGGTAACAGGCAATATTAGAACAATGAATGGCATTGATACACATATCGAGGTTATGACAAACCTTAAATAAACTTAGCAAAAAATTTGACATAAAGTGAAAAAATTGAAAATTAGGATGTATTGAAAATCTCATGTCTATTCGAAACTCCCTTAAATAACTCTTTAAATATTTAAATTTTCGAAAAAATTATATTGACCTTTTTTTGGAAAATAGAATATTTGTTGTGAAATTGCAAAATCGAATGTTTCACTTCTGGGTCAGATTTCATCCACTTTTCATACTCAATTGTACATTACTCGATTGCAAAGCTTGGACTGTTAGCTTTCCAAAATAGTGAAGTTTATCACAATCGGACGAGAAACAGAAAAGTTATTTACACTTTAGTGAATTGATGTGAAAAATCTTAGAAGCTCCATATCTCCGTAATGATGCGGAATTAAGAAAAAAATTACTATGTGATTTAGGGGTTAAATAGCCTCAGCTATACATGGTTAAAGTTTTTCGTACATGTTTAGAATTATCCTGTATATTGAAATAATTGTAATTTGATGGGATGGTTCATTTGTTTGTCAAACTTTTTACTTTCCCATACCTTATAGGTATAGGGTATTACTTTCCCATACCTTATAGGTATAGGGTAAGTATTGAAATCATGAAAATTTTCGAAATCGAGATTTTAACGGATATATCCGTTTT
>JABXWE010027753.1:0-13917 GCA_014611495.1 Limonius californicus
TTTATTTCTCTTATAGTGGTCGTGAAATACACACTTTCTGTACTGTTTATCACAAGTCCTCGGTAGTATAGTGGTAAGTATCCCCGCCTGTCACGCGGGAGACCGGGGTTCGATTCCCCGCCGGGGAGGGTATTTTTTGTAGATCTATAATTTATTTCTCTTATAGTGGTCGTGAAATACACACTTTCTGTACTGTTTCGCACAAGTCCTCGGTAGTATAGTGGTAAGTATCCCCGCCTGTCACGCGGGAGACCGGGGTTCGATTCCCCGCCGGGGAGGATTTTTTAAGATCTAATACCAATTTCTCTCGTAATTGGCTGCATTTTACAAGAAATGTCTAACCCGGTGAACTTGCTTACTAGATTATGTAGAAATTTTTACTAACTCCCTAAGCTGTTTGTTTACAAATAATACCAAATCTCATCTTCTTGAATTTCTTTTTGTAATATTTACTTATGGAAGAAAGTTCTCTTGCATGCTTTGACCCGCTTTATCTTTTTAATTATTATTATTATTGGAGATTTGAATTACTTAAAACTATCATATTTTAGAAGGACTTATTTCGCCATTTGGACATCTTCCTGGTGATAGAACGTTTTGTGTTTCACCAGACAAAATGGCCATAACTTTCGCTGTGCTTGGAATAATATTCCTGGGAGCTGTGGTAGTCGCTGTAGTGGCGTTAATGAAGGCACGAAGATCATCTGATGGACTTCCATATTATACAAGAAGTCTTTTCTCTAGCAGCAGTAGTGGTTCGGGTTATGGAGGAAGTAAACTACTGCTACACGAAAGTCCTTGTATAGGACAATCTTCCGTAAGAAGCGTACCTTATGGAAGAGTGTTTTAAATCTGAAATGGTAGGAAAATCATTTAATATTGCTGCCTAGCAGTGTACAGAGACACAGTAAAACACTATCATAAAGAGTGTCCCATGTTGAACTTGGGGATTAGATTTTGGCGCCATATCATCTAGATTCTAGACACTAAGTAAATTGATCAAATTTATCATGTAGCGTTTCAGAACGGAAAATCCTATAAAAATCTTGCAAACCTTTTTCGAAAATTTACGTTCCGCTGTAAATACCATTCAGAAATAATCAAAATTTCCTAGTCGTATTATTTCCCGACATGGTGACATCAATTTCGATCAACTACAGAAGTACATAACTGAGTGGCCACTTGGCAGGTATTTTATTTAGAATATGATTCCCTTTATGTTTAAATGAACAAACTGCTAAACATTTGAAAATTATGTTTTATTCAAAAACAAAATGTTGCGAGGTGGTCAAATAGGTAAATCCTACAAATACAATTTGTATGTACTTAAAATTTACATCCGTTAAGAGACCCACCAGGTATTAACTCAGCAAAATCGTGAGAATGTTGGTTTTGTTTTTGATAACAATATACTGTTTGGTACTAGTGAAGTAAAATAAATAGATTTCTGTTGCCCATTGTGTCTCGATTTTAAAAATATGTTTATTTATAGTTATATGTAAATATGTACTGTGATGTCAGATTTTATTAGGAACTAGTTAGATGGGTATGTGGTAGGAATAGTAGATTGTGGGAAACCTGTTTTTTGTCAGATATTTTCACTTTTATGCTGTTGGAGAAAATTTCAGAACGCGTGGAAATTTCGGACAAACACGGATATTAATATATTAAATCGTTTAGTATAATATTAGAATAGTATAAGTTGGAAAAAGACGCAATTGTACCTTACCCTTGAAGTATGTGAAAAATCAATAAATAATAATAAAAAATTATATTTTAATGTGTATTATTATTATTATTGTGATTAACAATAATTTAGACTGTTTTGCAGGGTACTAAAAATGATATCAACCTTTACAAACTAGAGAAAATAAAATGTTTAATACATTCTAGCTTTTGTAAGCTCAGTACTGTTGTGAAAAATGTAAAGCCCGTTTAAACTGTAAAATCATTTAACTTTGTAATATTATAACTGTATCAAATCCACGGTAAAATCTTGTAAGAAGTCCAGACTATTTAAACTGAAGTACATCAAAACCGTAGGATTAAAATATATACAGCTTTTGGTACCGTTTTAATGGATATATTAGGAATGTATTAATTTTTAAAGACTACTTTAAATTTGATATAATAATCGAATTAGAATTAAAGAAAGTAATATTAAAATATTCACATACCGTTTTGGTATACAAAATTAACTGCTGTTTATATCCTATATATACAGCGAATTGCTGTGTCGCCCCTGTGGCCTAATGGATAAGGCATCGGCCTCCTAAGCCGGGGACTGTGGGTTCGAGTCCCACCAGGGGTACAGCATTAATTTTTTTCTCGCTTTTTTTTTTGTACGAGTAATAATTCTAACAGAATGAATTTGTATTATAATCATTTGGCAAATAAATTAATTCGGTTTCTACTAAATATTAATTTTATTATTCTTCTGGAATAATACAGGTTGCTTACTATTTTTCATATAAATTATGAATTATAACTTTTATATTTGATAGAATTTAGGTAACCGACTTCAGTTGTAAATCAATTACAAAATGTATATGCGCAAATGATAATAATTAGTACTACTGATTGCAAGTAAATACGTAGTAATCTACCTAATGTTGCAAAGTTTTGAGAAAGTCTACTGCTACCATCTAACGGGAAATAGCATAATATATTTGTAGGTTACGAAGATCACAAATAGATTGCTATTTTAATGAGATTTTATTTAGAAGTTCAATAATATTTTTATTTGTTTTTTACTACTACAAATAAAAATTGTATATATTTTTTAGTTTTGGAAATATGTTCAACTGCTGATATAGATGGCGCTAAATGAGTAATTGTTTGGAGATCCTCAATTTATCGTAACATGAAACAAGAAACAATTTAATTGTCTTTAAATTTATTTAAAGTAAGTTTATTCAGTTCATATTAACGTTAAATTCTTAAAAACAGTGTTAACTAAACGGGCACGTAACACATATGTATCACAAAGTTTCTAGTTTATTGATTGGAATGAACTTGGCTGTTCAGATTAGTTCCAAAGGTAATCAACAGATGAGAATAAACAAAGGAAATATTAAAAAAAATTTTTTAATTGTTTAGTTCACTGTGATATTATATTTTGTTTAGTTAATATATTTTTTCCATAAAAATACTTCTTCGACTGTAGAAAAATTACCCACAAGAAACGTTTTTGTGTATTCAATCGTAAAAGGAATTTTTGGGACTGAAACCATAACATTTGAAAAAATTGCAGTTTACTCCAGATGTAATATAATTAGTAGTAGTTCTATGTATAAATATCTTCTAATTGATAGCTACAATAACAATGGCAACATTTGAAACTTTGTTTGAGGTAAGTGGAGTTATCAGTCATTGCCAAATTTTGAACATAGTAGTTTCAGGGTAGGTTTTTTTTACTTACTAAAAGCGATCAATTAAAGTTTGCAAATTGGCGTTACACACAATGTCCATAAATTTTAGACAAGCACGTCACTTAATCTTCAGAGAAAAACTGTACAAAGCTACGGAAGAGCCAGGCATACCACATAAGCTAATACACACCACACAATCATCACGCTGCAGAATACCGAGAATGCAGTTAGAAGGCAAGGTACCACATCGATTGCGTTCCGAATAAGAAAGGGTTTAAAGCAGGGAGACCCATTGTCTACATTGCTATTTAATACTGCCCTCGAAAAGTTCATATTATGCAACAGTAGGATAAATAGGAAATGAGGCATATATAACAGAAACCATCCATGTATAGCTTACGCGGATGACTTAGCAGTTGTTAGGGTCGACTTTACGGGTGGCGAATAAAAACTACTAAATTTTAAATTTAAATACGCTTTCAGCGCTTCTGCATTTCATTTATAGAGTTCCTGGGTAAACAAGCAGCGGATGCGATCAGAACTCGCTGGCGGCGACAGGCAGGGAACATGCAACAGATAATAAAACACAGACTTACTGATCTGTCAATAAATTTTGAATAGTTGTACTTACTGGGGTCCTCCAGTTCTTTGGCTCTGGATTGGGATTCGACCAGGATACGGATGCTCATCAGCCGGGTAGCTGCTGTGGCAGCCAATTGTAATCGTAGAGTAGTTACTACAAAATGCATATCTTCTGGTGCACCAATCCTCCAGAGGGAACTCTGCAACTGGAACTTTTCCTCCTCTGTCCTCCTGGCATTGGTGTAACATTCATAGTAATAATAATAACTCAAACTAGTCGCCTTCACGAGGCTACCTCTGCCAGCTGAGTACCTCCCCCAATCATTCTTAGGGGAATAATGATTAAGCATGCTGCACACACGTTATCTACTTATATAGCTACTTATATTCACTACGCTACTATTTCCAACAACTACTTACTAACTTACATAGACACACCAATCTTGTATAACAACAATAATAGGACCCAGTGCTTGTAAACTACATATAATAACAAGTAGATAATATGTAACCATTTGGGTAAACTTACATGACACTTCAGTGATACAAACCATATATAATAATAAGTAGATAATATACAACCATTTCGATAAAAACATATCATGGCATATAAACCATAACCTCGCTAGGGACGCCACTGATTATATTGGTTGATATTGTTATTGCAGTCCATCTTTATATATAAACACATAAGTTGTAACATTAAAGTAGTACCTTGCTTCAGTTTAGAGGATAATAGCATCGCAATCAGTTAGTAGGTTCGCAGACGCTATTAATTAGTTATTACGCCAAAGATATGCAAGCTTACGTCAAGCTACCAACAGCACTGCCCCTTGTAGACTGCCGTTGCTGACGCTTCTTAAGACCTTGCCACCCCTTGCCTTTGCCACACATTCCAACAAACACTTGTCTGTCCGGTCTTTTCTACAAACCTTTATAATTCTTCCCAGCTGTTATAGGGCCGACCAAAGCTACATATATTTTATTAAATAATTATTTATTAAAAGTACATTTAAGTAATATTCACGATAGGCAAAAACCGTTGCCTAACAGTAATCATCAAATCGTAAAAGGAACTTCCTTAGAATAACCTTAGAATAATAAGAAAAATAAACTATAGTAGTATTAGATTATTTTTTTAATACAAAAATAATAAACCAACAAAAATCAAAATACATGTAAATAAGTGGAACGATAGAAGAGACTCACGAAAGGCACTTAACAGTAAAAATGAGGTGCAACCCCTTTAACAATGAACACAAATTTGAAAAGGCGAATAGATTTGTGTATCTGGATGTGTTACTAATTCTTAACGGTGATAGAGGAAACGAAATTGATTTACGAATAATAAGGTAACTTGTAGATGTTAGTGTTAATATACCAAACAAGTGTCTCCAATAACAAACGTCACAATATACAATATAGTGATTGAACTGGTAGTAACTTATTTGTACGAAACATGGACATTGAACAGTAAAGAACAAGAAAAATTTGAAACATGGGCAAGATAAATGTTAAGAAATATATTCTGCGAAAAATATTGATATGGGAAAAAACTACGGAGGAAATAATGAAGAACAACAAAGTTCGTACTACGAGTAGGACTAACAAGAAAAAAGAAAAGAAAAAGATCAAGAACAAGGTGGACTGACGTAGTAGAGGAGGATCTAAAGAAATTAGGAGTTCGAAATTGGATGAAGATCTCATATGACAAAATGAAGTGGAGGAGAATAGTGAAGTAAGCTCAAGGCCTCAAGAACCTGCAGTGCTAAATTAGGGGAAAATCAGGTATCCCCAGACGGCGGGTAATCCCGGACAAGGTTGGTTCAGGACCGTTGTTTAGGCGGAACCCTAGAAGCCATCGAATCCGGGCGTCAAAATACCTTTCATTATGTATGAAATTGTAGATTACATTATCTTTTAAAAATTTCTTATATAGTAGTGTTCTAATAAAAGGACGGCTATTGCTTTTAAACATTACTTTAGAAGAAGTAGGTATTAAGTGCGGATGTAGTTGGGGATTCGTTTCCAGCTATCTTTACCGGTTTCTTGAAAACCTGCCCGCTTATTGTTTATAGATGGTGAGAAATACAGTCTTTGGTAATATCACAAAACCCAACAAGAAACGTTATCTATTATGCCATTATCTCATCTACTTACCACCACCATCCCAAAACTAATTACTGGCTGCTGCTATTATGATGATGATTTATTGCGGGATGAATGAATTAAATATTATCGAATTATCTAAGTTATACAACTTTAACAACTAAATGAAAAAGTTACATGAAATAAATAGTAAGGTGTAATTTAACAAAGCACTTTCAAACTGAAGTCTTCTTTCACATAGAAGCACTTGATTATTTTCTTCTGGTGTTGGTAAAATTCACTAGATGAAATTAGGATGGCACTCCTGTTGATCTTGAACTTCAAGACGAAAGTCCATCACTTATTGCTTTTTTCTATGTTCCTCGCAGAAAAACTTTGGACTGATTATTTTCGTATTCGTAAAATCGTCTCACAAATACATTCTTTTTAAATTGCTAACCTCAAACTTGCTTCACTTTTCAAATTGTTGTTAATTCGATGGTACTTATTTGTTTTAATTTATTTCAAATTAAACTCGATTGCAATTCTAGTTGCTGTTCCAGAATATGATGCAAATATCTCGTTTTAAACGTCAAACGCAGATACAAACAAAACATGTCGAAAAAACAACTGAAGTCTACTGACGCTACTTTGATACTGCGCTCCAAATTTTTGATTTTCGGCTAATCTACCGCATGTTATCCATTATTCACATAGATAAGTAACAAATAACGCTGATTTGAACCGTAACGCTTAATAACACAGTTTTATTCAAACAGGATATAATAAACACACAAAATTACAATTTTAATTGACTCGCCAGACGAGCGCCTGTTCACGTTGAGATTTTCGTGGCTAGTCTTTGTTGTTTTTTTTAACAAGTAACTATCGCAACGTCATAATACAAACAAAAATAAGTACATTTTACAAAAAACATGTGACTCCCTAGTACTTCAAAAGAAAATTAAGAAATAGAAACAATTGGAAATTAGTGCTTCCAATACCGCAAAGCCATAAAGAAATTTCAGAAAAAAAAAACAAAATAAAAAAGAGAAAGAAGACTAAATCAGAAACAGAAGACGAAAGGGAATTTAAAAAAGCGAACAGATTAAAAAGAAAATATTTAGCCAAAATAAGAAGGCTATAATCCAGAAAAAAAGAAAAAGAATATTGAAAAACTGTGCATCGATCAAGAGGGCTGGTTGTAGCAACTAGGAAAAATCTATGGGGAATGTTTTGATGAAAATTGGATCTACTGTCCTAAATGTTTATGATGGGTGCATGAAGAGTGTGCTGAACTCAGACCTTCAGATTATTATACTTACGACAAATGTTTGTATTCATTCGTCTTTTTTCTCACTATACGCTTTCCAAAATTCTTAAAATTTAAAAAGCCAGTTCATTTTTCTATGAAATGCTTTGTATGTAAAGCTTTCCTAGTGCTGTCCAGGGCTACCCTCGATTTCCGCAAGGAACAAACTGAGACACATTTTCAACTTTATGTGTTAAAATAAATCTGACTTTGCTTATACTATTTTTGGTATGTTTGATACCTTTTAAACCGAATATTGCTAAAAAAGAAAAATTGAACAGAAAAACGTAATCTGTCTTATAATTAAAAAAAAAAGGCTAAATCGTTCGGGCTACCCTGTTTTCCCCTATAGGTATATACAGGACAGGCCACTTAGGAGGCGTTAATCAACATGTTGATTAAAACTACTACTACTAGTACTATATTTTTAACGGTGGTAGTTTTGTTCCTCTCTTCTCAAATTTCCATCTTAAAAGATAGGTGATTGTGGTTATTGCCTCTCTTCGAGTTGTATAATTACTCTTTATCGTTGCACACCATCGTTGTGTATTGGCGGTATTTCTATTGGCTTGCTTAACATCAGTGTTTAGAAGTTATATCAACGGTATCGATCCAGCGAATTTGTGATATGCTAAATTCGAGTTTCTTTTTGGCTTCCCATGAACCACGAGCTAAATCATCTGAGCTGTATGGCCGAAGAAGTTTGATATATTAGCGTAGATGGCTGTGGACAGTCCCTTAGACCTTATTTCAATTAACATAGAAGCATTGCTTCTGTGTGAGGTGCAAGGTGCAAGTTTGAAATGTATATCTAAATACAGAAAATATCAGGTTTTGAATAAGGTTGATTTTGGTATTGCATGTATTATCAGGGATTCTCTATGTTCTTGTCAGTTGGGTTATGGCTGATCTGCCAAGTTGGATTTGGCGACGAATTTTAGGATCACAATTGCCGTCATTCATAAAAGGGGACCTAAATAAATGGATTTGCCGAAAATTTCATACCGATATGACCAATGACATATCTTCCTAATAGTGTTAATAATTCGTGTTCGCTATCAAAGATTTTTATTTGTTTTGATAGGCTATAATTTCTTAAAGTCTTGAATATTTCCAGCTTTTTAATTTGTATTTTTATATAATTCTGTATTAGAGATTAGAGAGCTTCTGACCACATTCTCTCCAGAGGACAAAGAAGACGAAGAAACATTATTTCATAAAGAGGTTAGAAGAAACGCAACAACCGCAGTAGAAAACCAAATAAACGGCCATCAAATAATAGCTACAGAAATAAGAGCGATATTATCAAATCAGAAACCTAGTAAAGCCCCGCATTACGACGGACTAACGGCAGATGCTGCTTGCCATGCTTTTGAAATATGCCCTAATTTATTTACCAAACTGTACAGCAAATGTTTGGCAAACGGCTTATTCTCGACATGTTGGAAAAAGTAAACAATCTGCTTTATACTTAAATCCGGCAAAACCCATCCAACAAACCCGCGAAACCTTAGACCGATAAGCCTATTACCAATCTTAGGCAAGATACTCGATAAAATTGTCAGTACAAGAATCGAGAGAGCAATTGCTAGAAGTGGCGGATTCCATAAGCATCAATATGGCTTTACATCGCGGAGAACAGCACAACAGGCGCAATAGGTAAAGTAGTAGCAGTAATAAAATCAGCACAAGAACAAGGGCAGTATTGCATTGTCGTCGCACTGGACATTTCTGGAGCTTTCGATGCGGCTACCAGAAAAGTTGATAGCAATCATGCAAAGTTACCTGGAGAACAGAACAGCCACAGTACCATCATCAGAAGAGGAAGAAGAAAACATTGAACGAAGAGTCGAAAGAGGTTGCCCCGAAGGTTCCTGCTGCGGACCCAAGCTGTGGGAGATACTATACGACACCATCTTCAGAATACAGATGCCAGAGAACAGCACACTAGTGGGATTTGCCGACGACACACTACTTCACGTTCAGGCTTCCCAATACTTCACCTTGAAAAAAGCAACCAATGAAGCTCTGGAGATGCTCCACAAATGGTCTGAAAACTGCAAACTACGCTTTAACCCGGAGAAGTCAGAAGTAATTCTTTATGGCATGCGTAAAAACCAAACTTTGACAGTCTTCACAATGGCAGCTAAATACATACGTTGCAAGCAACACAAAATAACATATCTGGGCATTACCATAGACGATCAATTGAAGTGGCACAAACATATCGAAAATGCAGCAACAAAGGTAAACAACTATCCGCCGCAACGCGATTAACTTTGGGTTTTAAGAATAAAGCGCTAAAATTTGTATACGAGGGAGCAGTACAACCTGCGATAACATACCGAGCAAAAATATGATCATCAGCTTGTACCAAAAAGCAAAGAATGCAACTCCTAAGTGCTCAGAGAATACTGGCAATCAGAGCAACTTCGACCGAGAAGACCATCGACACAGGATCGGCTTTAATCTTAAGCGAAATACCCCCAATAGACCTAATAGTAGATGAAATGTCTACACGAAGGAAGATCTGCATCGAGCACTCAGAAGAAGCGGCTACTGCGCTGGGCATACAAGGCAGACCAATAGAAACTAAAGTGAACGTGGTGGCAAACATACATCCCGCGCAAATGGGTATGATTAAATATTCAACGGGAGAAGAAGACTATTTCAGGGTAAGATGTTACACCGACGGCTCCAAATTTGAAGACGGCAGTGCAGGAGCAGTATTCGTGCTCTACAATGAAGACGAACTGATATGCAGCAGAAAGCTGAAGCTAGCTAAGGAATGCACGGTTTTCCAATGTGAGATGTTGGCATTAAGAGAAGGTACGGCCTACTTGATAAGAAAATCACCAAAATATTGGAGTGTGCTCACTAATTAGTGATAGAAAATCAGCTTTGGAAGCCCTAAGTGGTATGAAAACCTCCACAGAATTAAAGCTGCAAACGTGGAAAAATATAGAGACGCTTGCTGCTTGCCTGGAGCTCACCCTGAATTGGACCAAGGCACATATTAGTACCCCAAACTACGATACAATCCCGTTGAGCCATATAAAGAAAACTATAAGAAGGCAAACGGAGGAGAAATGGGACCACCGATGGAGAACGGCGACCACCGGCAGACGAACGGCAAGATTTATTCCCACCTTGGACACAAGGAGAAAAATAAGAAGTGAATTAGACTACAAGACAATTCCAATCATTACTGGTTATGGAGCATTTAAGGAATACCTAGCCAAAATAGGCAAAGTACCAACAAATGAAACCCAGTGCAAATGCGGACAAGGAAGCAACAGTGCAGACCATCTACTGATGGAATGCGGATTTGAAGAACACAACCGAGCGGACCCTCATTCCACACGGCTTTAGGTGGCCAAACAACACCCAAGAAATTCAGAACATGGCTAACGAAGATGTGTAGTGGAAAGTGTTGTGTGAGTTCGGGGCAAAAGTTAAACAACTAGCGCTAAACAATTAGTGAGTGTTAACCTTAGAATTAAAGTGGAACAATAAGAGACAATACAAAATTATAAGAGTAGCCAATGAATTAAGTTAGTGTACTAGATAGTAGTAACTAGTAGTATTAGTTAGTTAATTAGCTTTGTTTTTAAACCATTTAGTTTTAGTTAATTTAGTTTTAGCATAATAACGTGTAAATAGCAAACATGCATAAAAATGAAAAAGAAGGAAGTTCCAATGTAGTGTCGAAAGACGGAGCATTGGACATGTAGGAACAGTTATTCCATAAACAAATTGTATGTATGTATATATTGTGTTACTTATCCACAAATTTTTATTAATATCGGCGATGTGAAGGTTCAAACAATGGCCGATTTGATATAGAAAGATCCTTTAGAAAAATTGCTTGGCATCAAATTTGGACTTTATCAATTTGTTTCACTCCTACTTCAACGCTAGTGAAACTAAAATATATTTTCTATTATACCAGTTTGGACTGACAGTACCAATAAAACTATTTTACTGGACGATTTCGAAATTTACCCGTAGTTTAACAAAGTACATCAGATGAGCGCATATTGCTCACGGAACTTATTGTAAATATAATAATCAGTAATTTTCGATTCGATATTAATTAAAGATACGAAAAACGCAAAAAGCGTGAAATGACTGCAGCACCTTCTGCAGTATTAGTATCATAATTGTGTTAGATTACATGTAAGAGCGTGTGGGGTATTATCTCTGAAACGATTAGTCTTTAAGGTGAAACAATAAGGCGTGTTTAGGCGGTCACGAGTTCTTGGAAGGTGTAAAGTTCGTGCAACAATCCATTAATAATTCGAAGCTTATTAATAATTTGTTATAAATAATACTGTAAGTGTTTGTGGTAGGTCAACTTTGGCAAATTTAATATTTATTTTAGATATGTAATATACGTTCTACACCTAAATACGATGTTTGTATGTTCGTATTTACTTAAATATGGTTAACACAGTAAAAATGTAATATTATATACGAGATGTTTCACAACTAGTACAAAAAAAAAATACTTTGCCATTTGGTAGGTTAGGTTATTTTAAGTAGTTAAACATGTCGATTGAACGTAGGTCCTATTCTAAATAATTACGTAATTACAAGAGATCAAAGTTTTTATGGTATAATTAACTAAAAATTTTAATATCAAATGGCCATTAAGGGAAAAAATACTTGAAAAACAAAATAGAAACAGTTATATTTTATAATAAATGCTCAACATATGCTTTTTGAACTTGCATGTAGGCCTGCGAATCAGCGAATCATACACTCAAAACGCAATCATATATACATATAGTATACAGGGAATTTTTCTTTTTAGTATGCATTGCCTATGTATACTTTTAAAAGAAACGCGTCAATTTCACCTATTGTGTATGCAACCAACTATACCGACAACTAAAAATCAGAAACAAACGTCACTATAGTTGTGAATTATTTGAGTATGAAGGTTATGTTGATGCAGTGTTTATATTAAATAAGTATTTCATCCTGTATATAGGACATAGGTGATGACTTTTTTGTTAAACGCAAAAATTGACAGGGTGATGTTTCCGTAAGGTCCGTGCACATTATATTTCTTTTGTACGAAACACATACATCAGCGGCAAAGTGGTGTAATGGTCACCATAGCTGCCTTCCAAGCAGTTCATCCGAGTTCAATTCCCGGTGATCCCAAACTTTTTTTAATTATTATTATCCAACGTAGCATAAAATATTTCATTTCATTTCTTCGGTTAAAACGTGATTACTCTTAGTTTTTATTTTATGGGAATTTATTACGCATCCCTCTGATTTAAATTTTCTAACAATTGTTTGACACTAAATAAAGTATAATTTTATTTTTTAGCATTGAATTAATTTGATTGCTGTGGTCACAGCATCCTTGAGTTGTCTGTATAGTTGGTTGCCTACACAATAGGCGAAATTGACGCGTTTCTTTTAAAAGTATACGTAGGCTATGTATACTAAAAAGAAAAATTCCCTGTATATAAAACGTAAAGTTAAAAACAGTTTACTTCGCTTATATCTTAGATACACCCCTACACTATCATTTTACATAGTTACCATTCGAATTTAAATACTTTTCATATCGTAGTTTTTGTATACTTCGTCATAGAAGGCTGCTTGTGACGAAAACCACTTTTTACCGTCGTCGTCGTGGAGAAAATGGTCGCGAGTTCTTAAGAAAAGCGCAAAGTAGAGCAAGAGTTGATAGTCACTCGCCATTAAGTTGAGATTGTATGGTAGATGATTCAAAACTGGAATTGCTCAATGAGTTGCACAGCGCAAGCCGCCGCGTGTGATTCGGCGTTATTGTATCGCCCTTCTCAACTTTCCTTAGGGCTTATCGTACACGTCTGCATTAATTATGTTACGACGTTCCAGGAAAACAACCAACAATAGGCCATTCCTGTCTCAAAAAACAGTAGCCGTAAGCTTTCCAACGTTTACTTGAACTATTTGTCTTTGGTAGCGGAAGATGAAAATAATCTACAAATGGTTCATGCGTTCTATCAAACAGGACTAAAATATGGAGATAGCAATGGAAAAAAAAACACTCGTTGTAGCACAGCAATCGACAAGATGTAAACTGGCCGTCAAAATAATCGAGCAAGTGATGTAATTTAAATACCTGGGAACTGAAATAACTGCCAGCCAAAAGAGAGTATAAGAAGTTAGAAACCAAATCAACAAAGCTGGAAGAATTTCGGGATGCCTAAAAGGTGTAATATGGAATAATAATTACCTAAATAAAATTTGTATATTTGAATTTGCAATATTATTTTCAATATTATTTTTATTTTTTTAATTTATAATTATATGGTTAAGTTTAATTAATATGATTTGTATTTATTTAGTTAGGTATTTATACCTTATACCTAATGGTTTAAACGGTTCTTTGATTATATATATTGAGATGAATGATAGTGACTGATTAATGATAAATAAATGAATTATAAATTAATTTTGTTTAAACAATTTTCTTTTTATAACATGACACTTAATATGTAATTTTAGATGTTGTGAAATACAATTTTTTATATCGTTGGGCGCCAGGCTAAATAT
>JABXWE010027754.1:0-13760 GCA_014611495.1 Limonius californicus
TTAGATATTGGTCCCGTACTAACTGCCATTTACAAAACTTTACTCAGAGTCAATACAGTGGGAAAGTTAACGTATGGCTAGGAATAGTTGAAAATAAGCTTATCGGTCCATATTTTATTGATGGTAATCTCAATACTGCCAAATTTTTAGAGCTATTAAGAACAACATCATTCCGGCAATAGATAACTTAAACATCAATGACCCGTGGTTTCAGATGGATGGGGCCCCTCCCCATTCCACGAATACTATAAGAAATTTTCTTAACGACAGGTTTCCAGGACGTTGGATAGGAAGATTCGGTCCTATAGCGTGGCCCCCGCGCTCTGCAGATTTGTCACCCAATGACTTCTTTGCTTGGGGATATCTGAAATAAAAAATTTATACCAATATTCCAATACAAAGTATTGATGAATTAAAAGATCGCATACGTACCGAATGCAATAGCTTGAATCCCAACTTTCTTGTGAATGCTGTGCGTGGTTTTCAACACCGGTTAGGTTACTGTTTGAAGTACAAGGTGGCCATTTCGAATACTTGTTGTAACTGTTGTTTTTATTTTCATTTCCGTTTTCTGTTATTGATATTTAATGTTTTCCAATAATAATCGCCGTTGTTGTTCAACTCATTTTGATTTACTTATTTAATATAAACACTGCATCAACATAACCTTCATACTCAAATAATTGACAACTATAGTGACGTTTGTTTCTGATTTTTAGTTGTCGGTATAGTTGGTTGCCTACACAATAGGCGAAATTGACGCGTTCTTTTTAAAAGTATACACATAGGCTATGTATACTAAAAAGAAAAATTCCCTGTATATAGCAAATGCACTTGTAGAAAAGCTAACGTAATATTTTAAAATAGTATTTATTTAAATAATTTTGTGGCTGGCATAATTTAACAGTATTATACATATAGAATCAAAAACCAACTTAGTTGTGATAACAACTGAGTATCTGTTGTATTCTTTCCTTCTTCTGAAGGCACAAATTTATCATAATATACATAGGTGATATATTGCTATTACCAGAATTGCCTTGTGAATTTTTTTTTCATGTGAGTTGTTAATATACAGATTGTCTCGATTTTTTTTGAAACATAGCAATGAGTGCAACAAGGACAGACCGTAGGAGATGAAAGGTGGGGAATTTAAGTATCTATGGTTATTATGAAAATCAATTTAACATATTTGACATAATAAATGTAATTGTATGTGACATGCATGTCAATAATAATTAAAATCAGTACAAAATAATAAAGAATAGTATTATCAAAGCAAATAAGTCATTTTAATAATTTCATTTTACTACAAATTATTTGGAAATTAAATGTAATATGACAAATAGACCAAAATGACATTAAATTAAATTTAATACGGTCAAGGCATACTATTTGGTGGTGTCCATGGATACTTATTTTCCCTTCCCCAAACCCTATATATCATTTCTCTATCTTTTATCCCACCTCCTTGTTGCACTCATGTATTTCCTATGTTTCCAAAAAAACAGAGACGATCTGTATGTCACTCTAGTGACTCTCTAAGTGTAGACAAATCAAGTAACTTATGATTGGTACAGTCGCCCCTTGTATTTTTTTTAATTTTTATCTCATTCATACTACCGCCCCCCCCCCCGGAACCATTTTCGCATTACTTCAGGGGGTGCGGGCGTCCCTTACATACTAAACATTCATGCAACATGCACCCTAAATTTGACTAAGCAAATGCGGTCGCCCCAACGGAGCGACCGCATTTCCTGTGACCTCGAGTGGCCAATGCGTTCTCGCACTAGACCACCGAGGTCCCCAGCCCCTTGTATTACTATATTGTTCAGTTACTTAGTATGAGAATTGTCATTGCCATGACAAAGCTATTTCCAGTAAAATCTTAAAATTCTACTATTGCAGGCTTCTCAGTATCTTGATCGAAGCCCTTCAATTATATTATAAATATTAGATGCGATTCCATATGCATATGGTGGTTTGTGTCTTCCTCAAAGAATTGGTCCCATAACTTTTATGAGGGTACCAGTTTTTATTTTGTTAATCAAGAGGATCATGTAGGTATACTAAATTATTATGGGAAAGGTGAGTTTCTAGCTTATTATCATTAATAAGGGCCGTGTGCTTATTAACAGTACGGTGTACACCCAAACGGTTCGGTGTACTAATTTATTTTAAGAAATGTGAGTTTCTATTTTATTAATATATCAGTGCGCTCATTATGAGGATTGTGTGTACCCAAAGGATTATGTGTCATAATTTATTATGAGATATGTGAGTTTCAATTTCATTAATTGAGATGTGTGCTCATAGAGACTCTTACGTACCTATACCAAAAGGGTTGTGTATTGTACCTACTAATTTATTATGACAGATGAGAGTTTCTATTTTATTAATAGATCTGTGTGCTCATTAAGAGGATTGTGTGTCATAATTTATTACGAGAGATGTGAGTTTCTTTTTCATTGATAGAGCTATGTGCTTATTAGAAGTACAGCAGAACAGTGTGTACGCATAGTATTGTATTCCTAATTTATTGTGATATTTGTGAGTTCCTTGTCGAAATTTATAGAATAGAACACATTTTTCTGATTTTTTGCTTTTAATTGATGAAGTACTCAAGTCTTTACATTTTATGTAACTGAAATTGTATTTTACGAAATATCATGTAGGTACATAGGTTTGAATAATTTTTTTAAGCGTGTCAAGAATTATCTACAAATTTTCATTTTCAAAAACATGCAAAATGCATTTTAAAATATGAAATTTCCAACAGGGTATTTTAAAATATTTTTATGATTAGCGTGCTTAAACTGTTTATCTGAGTTTTACTTTTTAGTTGGTCAGTAGTGTATTTTAAACAGCATACACTTTTTTAATTAATAATATACCTACACTTAATTTTATTTATTGATTGATATCTGCTATAGTTTAGTGTTTTTATAAGATATGTTCTCTGAATTAAAGGACCCCATACAGCGGTCTGACTAAATAACTCACGGGTCAGTTGGCGATTACGAAGGTTTCGGCTTATTATATAGATTGGAATTTGTACAGAATATCGCTTCGCTAATAAACCGCCACAAATAGTTTCCTAAATATGTATTTTAAAATTAATATTCTCTTATATTATCAAACAGCGTATAATATCAAAATTCTGGCTTCACCTACAAACCAGTTCGTCGTTTCTGCCCTTCAAATAACCACAATGTAAATTCCTATATTCTAATACAGCTCTTGCTCTTGGGAACTTACGGTGTTTACTCGCTGCCATTGTACTATTAAAGCTTATTAAACCAAAATTATCATTATTTTTAAAATTATACCAGTAGGTCGGGATGTGTTACTACAAACCCTTAGCGGAGACATGCTCTATGTTTAACTGGTTCCCTTTTTACGAAAACGCATCTTTAGGGTTATATTTCACTGGGATGCCGGCTGGTCCTGGCATTTGCGGGTCGTCAGAAAGAGTAACCAAAGAAGACAAGAGTAACCGGCACGCGCGAAAGGCGGATAATCTGAAAATGGTCTTGGAAGAGATTACACTTCTTCTAAACGTACGTTGGAAAAAGAAGCTGGGAAAGTTAGTTATTTTCCTTCAAAAATATCTACAATTACTTCCCAACATTTTGGCTTCAAGTCTTGATTAGAATATTCCGCGGAGGAACTATCGTAAACCGATGGTCTATTTTCAATTTCTATAATGATTTTTTCGGTATCGAAAGTGTCCATTTTAAAAAACGGCGTGAAAGTGTACAGAGGGATGTACCTAACTATGAAAACAAAAAGCTATCGTGATAATTTTTATTAAGAAATAGAAACTTTCTATAATGACCTTAGTAAGTTAATGAACATCACAAAGAAACATGAGGTAAATCTATTGATAGGAGACTTCAACGCAAAAGTTGGGGAAGGAAAATTCATGCAGGTGGTAGGCGAATACGGATTGGGAGTCAGAAATGATAGAGGAGACAGACTCGTACAGTATTGTACACAACAGAATATGGTTACAGCCAACACATTTTCCAAGCTTCCGAAAAGAATGTTGTACACCTGGATATCTCCTCAAGATAGTAAAGAAAGGATTGTTAGACTCAAATAGATTTTATTATGGTTAATCAGAGATATAGAAGTTGTATAAAAAGTGCAAAAACATTTCCTAGCGCTGATGTGGACTCCGACCACACCCTACTAGCGGCAAAAATAAAAATAAAATTAAAATTAATAGCAAAAAGGAAAAATTTAAGAAAAAAAAACGAATTTGGAAAGCTTGAAAAATAAGGATATTTTAGACAGGATAGGACAACAAATTAACACAGAACTAAATGAAATAGAGGAGGTACCTGACATCGAACAAGCATGGAAGGATATAAGGGATAGTATCTTGCGGGTAGGACAACAACTTTATAGTTCACCAAAAAGAGGTAAACAAAACTGGAGTACATCAGAAATTTTGGATCTGATAGAGGAACGAAGAAAATCCAAAAACGTAGATCGGGAGAAGTATGTAAAAATAATGAACGAAATAAGAAGGAAGATAAGAATAGCCAAAGAAAACTGGATGGAAGAGAAAAGTAGAGAAATAGAGGAACTTCGGAGAAAACATGATGCATTTAACCTGCACAAGAAGTTAAAAGAAATAACAGGAAATACGAGAAAAAGGATTCCTGCGTGATGCAAAATGAACAAGGCAATCTAGTTTTGGATGATAAGGAAGAACAGAAGATTTGGGATAGCTACATTACGCAGTTATTTGACGATAACAGAGCAGAGATAGAGGATATCGAAACTACAGAAAACGGACTAGCGATACTAAAATCTGAAGTCGAATACGCAATGAAACAAATCAAGAATGGCAAAGCAGTAGGCCCCGATGAAGTACCTATAGAACTGATTAAACTGCTTGATGAGGAAAACATGAACAAAGTAGTCAGCCTTCTAAATAAAATATATCGAGAAGGGATAATACCTCGAGAATGGGAAAGGTCAATATACATCCCCCTACCCAAGAAAAACAATTCTAGGATATGTGATGACTATAGGCTAATTAGCGTGATGAGCCACATGCTGAAGATACTGTTGAGAATAATTCAAAAAAGAATATATAATAAGTGCGAATAAATACTGGACAACTCACAGTTTGGATTCAGAAGTGGTATGGGTACAAGGGAAGCTTTGTTTGGGATGAATGTTCTACTGCAGAAGAGTAAGGAATATAATAAAACAGTGTACATATGTTTTGTGGATTACCAAAAGGCCTTTGACAGAGTGCAGCACGAGAAGTTAATAAATGAACTGAAACAAATAGGTCTGGATTCAACAGATATAAGATTAATTACACACATTTTTTGGAACCAAACTGCAATTGTCAGAATACATGCTATAGAAACAAATGCAATTCAAATAAAGAGAGGTGTTAGACAGGGGTGTGTGCTATCTCCTGCTCTGTTTAATATATACTCCCAAGTAATTTTCCAGAAAGCATTAGCAGAACAGACGGAAGGAATTAGGATAGGCGGGGAGACAATTAACAATATACGATACGCAGACGATACGGCAGTTTTAGCGGAAAGCCTAGAAGATTTACAAGCTCTGGTTGACAGAATAAAATATGAAAGCGAGACAATGGGACTGACAATAAACAGGAAAAAAAAACAAAATATATGGTAGTAGGCAAGAACGTAATAAATAATAATCACTTGCTTCTAGATGGAGAGATTGTCGAAAGAGTACATAACTTTAAGTATCTGGGAAGTTGGTTAATGCGGATCTAGACCCTGATAAGGAAATTAAAGTAAGGATAGAACTGGCAAGAAGCACCTTTATGATGTACAACCCTATGCTGTGCAGTAAAGAACTAAGCATATCCACTAGACTTAAATTCATGAAGTGTTATGTATGGTCCCAATTAATGTATGGTGTCGAAACATGCATACTTAAAGCAGCAATAACAAAAAGGCTGGAGGCTCTGGAGATGTGGATATACAGGGAAACGTTATAGATACCATGGACAGCAAGAATACCGAACGAAGAAGTTATAGCCAAAATAGGAAAACCACGAGAACTGCTAAGAAACATTAAACAAAGGAAAACTGCCTATCTTAGACATGTATTGAGAAACAATAAATACAAGTTGTTACAGGGCATTATGCAAGGAAGAATAGAAGGGACGAAAGGAGTGGGAAGAAAAAAGAAATCATGGCTGAGAAACATCCGAGATTGGACAAAGATGAATATTGAACAACTATTCCATGTTGCAAGAAATAGAGATGAATTTGGAATGGTGATAGCCAACCTCTAATTTAGAGAAGGCACTAAGAGAAGAGAAGATAATTTTATTATCAAGTCTCTATAAAATTTTAGAGTGTATCCTCCAAGTTTGATACAACTCGCTTAAGATTTGTCATTTCTGTATAGAGTTAGTTAGAGGTGCAAAAATTAGTGATTTAAAACTCGAACACAGAAGCGTCATAAAATTTCTATCGAAAGAAGGCAATGATGTATGGGGAAAACAGTCCGTCCTATTTTCAAGATACGTTTTGGTGTAAGCAATTCAAATGGGGAAGGGAGTCCATTCAGGGTGACCCAAAGTGCGGAAGACCTCTTGACGCACGAACACACGAGACCATAAAACAAATTGAAGATTTGGTGCTGACTGATCGCCAAGTGACAGTTGCAGTTATTGCAAGAGAAGCAGGTATATCAGTAACATCTGTTTTTAAAATCCTTTATGAAGATTTGGGAATGAGCAAGTTGTCAGCACGGTGGATTCCCCGGTTGCTCACTCCTGATCAAAAATTGTGTAGGCGATAAATTTGCAAGGATAATTTGGCGGCTTTATCTCAAGATGAGGACTTCTTCTTTAAAATTGCAACAGGGAGTGAGACCTGCGTATACCACTGGAACCCGGCGTCGCTTTTTGTCGAATGAGGACTTGAAAAACTCAATGTCGTATTTTGCAGTTATCAAAAGAATTTTTTTTTCGAAGGCATAGCGTTGTTAGAAAAACGTTGGAATACGTGTGTAAGCGCTAATGGTTTTTATGTTGAAAATAAAATTTTGTTTGTTCTCTAACTTGTTTCCTTCATACTTAGGTAGGTAACATAAAAAACGCCCCACGTATTTTGTTGGATGCATAGCCAATGCGGCAGCGTGGCAAAACATAGCGATGTACGGCTTCTACGTATCATCACGTACAATTATACAAAATACGTAACCATGTTCTGTTAAGGTTGACCTTATGAGGGGCGTATAAAAACTGCTGATTTTTTAAATCTATTTAAGGTTGCAGCGCTTCTGCATTTCATGTATGCAGTTCTTGGGTAAACAAACTGCGGATGCGATCAGAACGCACTGGCAGGTGACGTGCAATAGATAATAAAACATCGACTTTCTGATCTGTCAATAAATATTGGACGCCTACCGACTAGTTGATGTGGCAGCAATCACTCGTAATCATGGATTAATTACTACAATTATGAATACCTTCTGGTGCACCAATCCTCCAGGAGGACCCAGGCAATTGGACTATGCCCAGCCAGCGATTCTGTTATTCATGGGATTCGCGGGGGTACACACCCCTTAGCCCCCACGTGCGATGGGGAAGTTAAAACTTAGTTTGCCAATCCCTCGCGTAAAAGTCTGCCGATGCCATCCTGGCATTGATGTAACATTTATAATAATAATTCGACATAGGCATCTTTACGAGACCACCTCTGCCAACTGACTACCTCCCGAATGATTGCTAGATAACTAATGATTAAACATGCCACATTATCTAATCATATGGCTAGTTATGTTCACTACGCTACTGTTTCCAACAACTACTTACATAGATACACCAGCCTGGTAAAATAACGATAATAGGGCCTAACGCTTGTAAACCGCATATAATAACAAGTTTCGAGTAAACACATATAAACACTTCATGGGCCATAAACCATAATCTCGCAAGAAATAAATCATAAATGATAACACTAATATCGCTCCTTGCCTTAGCTTAAAGGATAATCGCATCGCAGACGCTATTAATCATTTATAGCGCCAAATGTACAAAACTAACGCCTAGTTACCAATACCGCTATCTTCGGTAGACTACCCTGCTCGGCATTTTACTCCCCACTGTCCCTGTTTACTCTTAATATTCCCAGACACGCTTCCACGGTGAACTTCGTCACCCTCCTGCCTAAACTTTCTTAAGATATACTTAACACATGTTGTGAGTTACGAATATGTTTGTAAATATTTATTTGTTGAGCGTACATTTAAGTAATATACACAGTAGGCAAAAACCACTGCCTACCAGTTCCATCCTCCTTCCTACATGCCTCTTCATTCTCTCCAATTACATTGCCCTGTTATGTCTGCTTTCGGACAGATTGTCATTTGTCCTGGAATTCCGTTCAACATAATATGCAATGTTGTATGCCCCGTCGGCCCTTTACCCTCTGCTGTCCAGTTTAATAACATATCCTGTGTGTGTACGTGTGAAACTAACTATAGCCTAATCACCGTCGATGTTTATTAGTTGGTTTGCATTCTCATTCCTTTTAAATCAGGAGTCCTTAACTGGGAATATCACGATGTCCTAAGAACAGTAAAATCTCAGTAGTTGTACTTAGCTTGTTTATTTATAATTTGACGTTTTTCTATTAAAAAATTTATAATATTGAAAAGAGTATGCGGACGTATTAGACAATCCTTTGAGGGGTCTGTAATCGTAATAAGGTTAAGAACCACTGCTTTAAAAGCTTAGTGACCGGACACCAACTCCAGAGTTGTCCTGTTGTGTTCTGCTGGTCCCGATGCTGCTGATAAACATTTTTAACACTCTGAATTGCGTATGTATTCCCCGACACGAAAGTTGTAATAGCAACTATTTCATACTGGAAGATGATTATAAAACAGCCATACTTTACCATCCCCAACTCTATCACATTCTTTGGCTCCATCCGTGTACCACTGCATCTGCTTGTGCATAATTTCTTCATAACTGCTTCCTTTCACTTTCTGAAAGAAATATTTCATATGCCATTCGGCCAGTTAAAGAATTCGGTATAGTTTTCCTCTGTGTCCTATATCTAAATTAATTCAGTTGAACCCACTGTTTTTCTCAAACAAGCAGGTCTTTGTAATTGGCTTCTTCTTTTTCGTTCCCATTAAGAACATAGAGCGCTTGCGAAGATGTTGCGATGATAGTATTGTTGTAACAACAAGGTTATCAATCTTATAACGTATGAGAAAAAATCTACATAGAGTGACTCGAAACTCATATTATTTGTTGACATGATTATTAATTTTTATAAAATAACACGAATTTCGACGAACTAAAGCAAGCAATAATTAATATAAATTATCAGTTCACGATGGTTTTGTCCCTCGGGCGGCAATGTAACTAGTCAAAGGCGTTGTTGCCAAATGAATAAGTTTTAGGGTTTTTGGTCAAAGGGTATAGAATTAGTTAGAGGTAATATTGTATTAACTTTACTGCTACTGAAGTGAAGCCCCGAGAAGCAAGAGGAATCACGAAACCTGATAGGTAATCCACACAACACCAATACCCTTTCTATTATACAGGGTGTTTCGAAATTCGCGCCTTCTGTGGGATGGTGTTAAGCGACAAAAACTAAACAAAAAGTTCCTCTACCATTTTTCCACCAGACCACTATTTTTCGAGCTAACGCGGTTTTAAAAATCTGAAAATCGCAGAAAAAAGTGTTGAAACTCAACTTATGAGTGTTTAATCAGTTGGTTAAACTTAATAATAACAAATTTTTAGAAACAAAAGAAGCTACAAACTATAATTATGACGAGTACGTAATTACAACATTTGTTCAAAATGTCCGCCTTCTGCTACTAAACAAGCTTCAGCACGTCGTTGGACTGCTCGAACAGAGTTGCCTACCATCTCCGGTGTTATTTCTCGCGCTGCCTGGAACATGCGGTTTTGCAGCTCATTCAGATTGGCCACTGGTGTTTTGTAGACCAACGATTTTAGGTAACCTCATAAAAAGAAGTCGCATGGCGTTAGATCGGGCGAACGAGGCGGCCAAGCAATTGGACCGCCTCTGCCAATCCAGTGATCAGGGAAATAATGGTCGAGGTAGTCACGTACAATTAACGCGAAATGGGGGCCCGCTCCATCGTGCATAAACATCATATTTTGGCGTGAATTTAGAGCTACATCATCTAGGAATTCCGGGACATCTTGTTGCAGGAAATTTAAATAATTTTGTGCGTTTACGCGATTCGGCAAAATGTGGATGAACTAAAAAGGGGGAATGGAATGGATAGAAATAAAAGAATAGGAAATTACGCTTAAATATCTTACCAGTCGATTACATAATAATCCACCCCATACATTTCAACCGAAGCGGTGTTGGTGATTTCTAATCATTGTTGAATGTGGATTTTCATTATCCCAAAGGTGCTCGTTGTGTACGTTGAAAACACCATCGCGTGTGAACAAACATTCGTCCGTCCAGAGAATGGAACCTCCGAAATTCAAGTCACGTTCGTGATGATCGAGGTACCATTCGCAAAATCTACGTCGAACTGGACCATCATTATCTTGCAAGTGTTGCACCCTGGTACAGTGATATGGATGCTGTTAGTTTTAGGGCATGCCACACGCAGATATGGTTAATTCCTAATTCTCTGCCAACGCACCTAGTGCTTCTTGAGGAATCATTTCTCATCAAATCAAGAGCTACATCATCATGTAGACGCTGACGACCAGCATTTACACGTGGTGGCACCGCAACATTCCCGTTAAACAGAATTCGGTCCTCTAATCTTCTAAAAACTTTAGCATCTGGTAGCCGCCGCCGCAGAGGATGTCGCACCGCGTATAAAAGCACCGCTTGCCCTGCTCGATTATTACAAGCCCCAAGTACCATCAACATATCGTAATATTCTCGATTTGAATAATTATCGGCCATTATTTCGCAATGTGAATTGTACTATAAGAAAAGGTAAACATCAAACTTATTACAATAAATTGTTTTGAACTATCTTTTGTTTTCTGACAGTTGTCATGGATTAATTTTAACCACTTGATCAAACATTTAAAATTGAAATTGAACACCGTTTTCGACCACTTTCAGATTTTTCGAACAAACTGCCGGTCTGATCAAAAAATGGTAGAAGAACTTTTTGTTTAGTTTTTGTCGCATAACACCATCCCACAGTCTGTGGGCGCGAATTTCTAAACGTCCTATATATATATCAGCATAAATGCAATTAATCATAGTTGAAACAATAATGCGATTGCTCAAACAAACTAAAATAGTCGAATTTCTTGCTACAGAAAAGTTTGTAACATAGGTACTAAAACGGAATAGTATATAAGAGCATGTAATTATAGGCTCTTTGATTAATTAATGCTTTGTTCTCGCTCTGATGATTATTTACACTTGCATAAAATGAATTAAGCTATGTGGTACGCTTTTCCTCTATACACTATCAGTTTCACTTCATCATCTTCATGACCAATCAGCCCAGTTACGTCCACTGCCTCCCATAATTAATTCCGCCTCTTTCGATCTTGTGCCACTAATATCCAGTTTGTTGTGATTCTCCTAACGTCGTCGCCTTTTATCTTGTAGCAGGTCCATCTCTATTCCGCTTCCATTCTGGGTCGGCATTCCAAGATTTTCCTAGTCCATCTTCCATCAGTCATCCTTGAAACATGACCCGCCCAATTACGTTTGAGGCAATCTTCTCAGATGCGTCCATAACTTTTGTTCTTGATATTATGTGTAACGTTCGTTTAGTTTTGCGGCTTTATATGAACTAAAGTCTAATTTTAATTGCCGCTCTTAAGTCGATTACTATTTTATTATTTCCAAAGGTTAATTTATGGGAGGTCACTTTTTCGAAACTTAAGGGAACGTTGACAAGCATGTTTAGTCTGTACCTATATGCCGATCGAAAACAGTTCTTAGAATCCTATGTCTGCGAATAGCCCGGAAGTTCCAAGTGGAAGATTTTGTTCCAGAATTCTTGCAATATATTTCGTAATATGACGAAATACTTTCAGCTGCTGCATATTCGCGTTATGTTTTTTTTTGTCAGTCGACTTAAGATTTTCGTGCGACCCGGTTGCTCGTTAAGACCGCAGCTCCGACGACAAGTACTGAAAGTGAGTGAGCCCAAGCTTCTGAGGGTGAACGCACGTGGTTTTGCGCCGGAGTTTTGAGCAGCGCTTCCGCTAACTTAAGTTACCGTATCGCTTTTCTTGCCTGGGGCAGAATAGGCTCGACATTGAGTCGGATTAAATATTAGCAGAGTATAGCGCTTTAGCAAAGATAATTTACTGAAATTGTTTTCTCGACCTGTGTCGGATTACAGCCATTAACCCCGTGAATACTCATTTAGCTGTTGCCACATTAAAACCTCGTTCAACGAAAAAAGTCGTGATCCAGCCTTCAGGGGCGTACCTGCGATTTCCTTCTCGAAGAACCTATGAACACCCCAAATTGTGCCTCTCTCTCTACTCTGTACTGAAGAAAACTAAGGTTGAACTTGCCAATGTACTATACAGTGATTGTTTACCAGTTTACCAGTGCTTCGTTGATAACTAAGAAAGAAATAGAACAGTTCAATTCCCTTGTAATATTAAGAGTTAGGCAACTTTCAGTTGCCCAGCGTTTCACTACTCGTTAAGGTTAAAGTTTAATTAATTCTGTAAACTCGAACGTAGTTGGCTATGTAGATTTGTTCATTAAAGTAAATATCGCAAGCAAGTGGCGGCGAGCTTTTTGGTTTGGACGTCTCAACACTCCTTTTTTTAGCCCATAGTTTTTTCTTCCTTGTTCTAAATTGTACTATTTGTGGGTTATATTTTACTCAGTAGATTTGGATGCAGTTAAAATGTAGTACGATCTTTTATTCTGATATATTTTATTGTGTACATGAACTTTGTAAGCATTATAAACAGGAGGAGGCACAATAAAGGTGCGTTCGATTCCCGTAAGCTGCTGGTTTCTCGGCCCTCCTACGAGAACCTGTTTTGCGCTGTAACCTGGAGGGTGGCGCCCATTAACTTCGACTTATATACAACTACGTTAGATTTCCTATCCTTAAGCGTTTCTCGTGAACCACCCTTACCCCTCCGAGTTAAGCGGAAGGCACATCCATCATTCCTGCTGCGGTTCGACGAGAAAGCTCGTTTGGCCCGTAACATATGGTTTTTATAATATTATTATGGGTAGAGGGTAGACACTCTCTGCGATCTCGGAAGGGGCAGGTCTACATCAGGAAAGCGGCCCTGTCCACATGAGCTATGGTTCTTCTTTCATTTCCTATTATCCAGAGAAACCATGTCCTAATCCAGTATCCTCCTCACCACCTATTTTACCCTTTGTATATTACCATCATCCTCCAACCCGCCGGGCCAGCGCGGAGGATTAAAACCAAAATCTCCGTTATAAAGAAAAGTAATGGTGGATATTAAAACAAATTTAACCTCATAAATTTAATATAGACTGCTTAACCAATCCGTTAGTGTTCTGTACCTCTCATCCTCTCTTTGTATGCCTAGGGCTGTTGCTTTCACTTGCGCCCAAGTTATAATTGATATCAGAGAGTATCTATAGATTACTCGTGATTTCTGTTTGTTGCATACAGGTGATAAGAATTCTTAAATAAAAGCAGTTGATCAAATCATCAAACATGTTTTTGGTACAATTTCTTGATACAGTGCCATTGTTGCTTAATATACCAGATTGCTGATATTATTTCTTCCAATAAAATCC
>JABXWE010027755.1:0-11527 GCA_014611495.1 Limonius californicus
ATCCTGCTGGAAAAGTGGGTCTTCCAACTGCTGAAGAAATGGAAGAATATGGGGTTCTACCACCTCATCCACATATCCCTGGGCGTTCATAGTGCCTCGGATGAATAACAAACGGGATCTATTCCCATAAGTTATAGCACCCCATACCACAATCCCCACAGTTTGGTGCACATGCCTCGCAACAGAAAATTCAACATTGCGACGTTCCCCACGTATTCGTCTGACCCTCATACGGCCATCATGCATCCCCAAGCAGAATCGGGATTCATTACTGAATGTGCAGTCGCAACCTATACCACTCCAAACGTTGCTGTCGGTGTTGAGCCATTAGTGGTAACACAAGATGTGGCCGATAGGATTGCAAGCCGAAAGCTCTGATTCTGCGGTAAACCGTTCCAAGGGTTACAGGACGACCTTCTTTAGCTAACCATTGATCGGCAATTGGTCTGGTACTGGAAAATCCGTCTCTTGTGGCCATAAATTGAAGATGGCGGTCCTGCACCTCATTTGTTCTTCTTCGCTCCCCGATTCCTCTTCTGCGACGTTCCTGACCATCCCTAGTTCATGCCTGATAGCAACGCATGATGGTGAATTGGTTCCGGTTAAGGCAATTTGCAATTTCTCTAAACGAAAAACCACCGCAAACCAACAATACGACCTCTGTCGAATTCGCTTAACTGGCCGTAATTTTCACGTTGGCGCACTCTAGGCATGATCACACCCTCAACACAAACGATCAAAAGCGTAAACAATAAAGAACTGTACAAAATCTCGCGAAACATACACCCGATAAAATTGTTAGAACAAACTGAAAGAACTGTCAGATAAGCCATTATCACTTCAACGTCAACGTCAAAATATTCCTACCCCTTCTTGGTGTTGCGATTTCCATGTCACTGAGTATATTATTTTATAGGTATATTATAGAAACATTCCTAACAGCTAGCAATGCAGTTATCAATTCGTAAAGCTACGATAAATTATGATACATTACTCGCTTAGACTGCAATCTTCAAGTTCATGTTGCTCACTATAATAAAGGGAAATAATACTACTTTTTAAACGTGCCTCTCATAACACTTGAACATAAAACTCAACAGATAAAGACTTGATTTTATAACAGTAATAAACGGTTTTTAGTACTTCAGTACTACTAGTACTGAGAGAGATTTATTGATGAGGTAGGTTTAAAAATTGAAATAAACGTCAATTTAATTGCATTAATTAAATTTATAAAATACTCCTAATATCTTATAATCTACAACGATTTACGTATACATTCTAGGAGCTTACTTTTAAAAAGTAACTGTTTATATCGGATAGTAACTGGAAACTCACATGTCTCTTTAATTATGAAAAATGCTACTAAGGTAGCTTTAATTATGATCTTCTAAATGCTTTTAAATATGTAGGTACGTTAGCTGAGATAATGACACCATTTATTTACAAGACTGACGCTAAAACATATAATCTAATTCAGTTAACGACAATACGTAAAAATTTTAATTATAATACACAATGTTTTTTTGTTTGCAAAATGTATTTTTGGTAGGCATTAAAATCCATTTACGTTGCTTACACATCGTTTTGCCTCATTTTTATGTTACGGTGCTTAATTTTTAAGTGGTACACTTTGTTAACAAAAAGGACAAACCTGCATCGTTAAGTTTGCTGGTCGCCTTTTATGAGTAATCATCTACTAGACAATTTTAACCGTTTATGCTTCACAGAAAAAGAAAATTACAGTACAATTTTATACATGCATAATATGTTGTACAGTTCTCATTACAACAAACTGCTGTATAAAACTGGTTTTTAACAGGGCACACTGATTTGTTACATTAATTCTATGTTTGTTTAATATAAATTTAAACAAGATATTGTAGGAGACGTCGTGTTCTTGTTTTCCGGCTGCCATATTTCTTATAAATCTGTTTGTTTCTTTTCCTGTGTCAAACATTTGCTGTTCTCTGTAAACATTTACTTTTTATGCTGTTATTGTCTATAAAGAGAATCAGATGGATAGACGTTTTACCTACCATTTAGATGAATATGTAAGTTCTAGCACACCTGTAAAACTATCTGTATAAACTGCAAAATATTTATCCTTAAAAATATGTAACGCATTTTTTCTTAAATAATAAGGCGGGATGGGATGTTCAATTCATTGCCCCTGATATGGTTGTAAGAAATGACGCCTATATAAAAAAGAGGGAGGAGGATGCAAAAGACATAGACAAGAAACAAAAAGAATGTGCGAACAATTGATTCGAAGATCTGAAAATAGTCAGAAATCAGCAACAAAGTGGATACACATACAAGAAAATATTTCCTGACAAAGTAAACAGTAAGGAAAGGTGAACAGAATACTTTAAGGAATATCGATACGAAAAGAATGTACAAGATACATAAAACGTTGAAGATACATCATTCGCAGATGAACCCAATCACTCTTAAAACAGAAAAACTGGTTCTGACACAAAGTTCGGCAATTAATTTCCGGACTGGCACGATAAAAGGAGATGCAATTTAAGTAACACGAAAAATATTTGATAGTTTTTCAAAGCAATCTCCAATTACTTTAATACACTTATTAGAACCTTCTAAAAGCATTCTCAACACAGTCGTCAAAGGCGTCCAATGAAACTGTTTGCGATTCTGGAATTACAGTTGTCTTAGTAGGTATTCTTTCTACGTCCTAAAATCGTTTCTCTTTCAGAACGGTTTCCACTTTAGGGGAGAGAAAATACTATTTTGGTATCAAATCAGGTGAAATAAATGGGCAATTGGTCTTAATAACTTCATGAGAAATTATTTTACAATCGGTGCAGAATGGGCAGCTGCATTGTAACGCAACAAAAAAATTGTAGTCGCACTCGAGAGCTGCGTAATGTCTTCCATCATTTCAATGTAGAAGGCATTATTGACTGTTTGTTGATGAACCCAATCACTCTTAAAACAGAAAAAGTGATTACTGACACACGATGTTCGGTAATTAATTTCCAGACTGGCACGATAAAAGGCAATGCGATCTAAGTAACACAAAAAATATTTGAAAGGTTTTCAAAGCAATCTCCAATTACTTTAATACTTAGTGGAACCTTCTAAAAGTTTTCTCAACACAGACGCCAAAGGCGTCCAATGAAACTTTTGCGATTTCGGAATGACAGTTTTCTTAATATTCTTTCTACACCCTGAAATCGTTTCTCTTTCAGAACGGCTTCCACTTTAGGAAAGAGAAAATAGTCTTATGAAGCCAAGTCAGGTGAAATATATGGGAAATTGATCTTATTAACGCTGTGTTTCATGAGAAATTACTTTACAAGCGGTGCTGAATGGACAGCTGCATTATCATGCAACAAGAAAATTATGGTCGCCCTCAACAACTACGCTTCAATAATATCTTGCATCATTTCAATGTAGAAGGCACTATTGACTGTTTGTTGATGAACCCAATCACTCTTAAAATAAAAAAAACTGATATAATTTCCAGACTGGCACGATAAAAAGAGATGTAATTTAAGTAACATGAAAAATATTTGATAGGTTTTCAAAGTAATCTCCAATTACTTTAATACTTATTGGAACCTTCTAAAAGTTTTCTCAACACAATCGCCAAACGCGTCCAATGAAACTTACGATTCGGGTATTACAGTTTTTTAATATCTTTTCTACGTCCTGAAATCTTCTCTTTGAGAACGGTTTCCACTTTAGGAAAGAGAAGATAGTCTTGAGGTGCCAAGTCAAGTGAAAGAAGTGGGCAATTAAACTTAATAACGCCGTGTTTCATAAGAAATTACTTTGTAATCAGTGCAGAATGCGCAGCTGCATTGTCACGCAAGAAGAAAATTGTGGTCGCACTCGAGAAGTACGCTTCAATAATCTCTTCCATTATTTCAGTGTAGAAGGCACTATTGACTGTTTGTTGATGAATCCAATCACTTTTAAACAGAAAAACTGATTACTGACACACAAAGTTCGGCAATTAATTTCCGGACTGGCACGATAAAAAGAAATGCAATTTAAGTAACAAAAAATATTTGATAGTTTTTCAAAGTAATCTTCAATTACTGTAATACACTTATTGAAACCTCCTAAAAGCTTTCTCAACACAATCGCCTAAGATGTCCAATGAAACTGCTTGCAATTCTGGAATTACAGTTTTCTTAATATCCTTGCTACGTCCTGAAATCGTTTCTCTTTTAGAACGGGGTCCACTTTAGGAAAGAAAAAATAGTCTTCTGGTGCCAAGTCAGGTGAAATAAATGGGCCATTGATCTTAATAACGCCGTGTCTCATGAGAAATTACTTTAAAATCAGTGCAGAATGGGCAGGTGTATTGTCATGCAACAGGAAAATTGTGGTCGCACTCCAGTACTGCGCTTCTATAATTTCTTCCATCATTTCAATATACAAGGCACTATTGACTGTTTGTTCTTCATACATAAATTTTTTATGGGACACACCCGCAAGATAATCAGCATGGTTTTCATTCTGGAATTTTGCAAACGAAACTTTTCGGGTCTTGTTGATGATGTTTGAATTGTTTTAATTCACTGCTTACTCTGACGTTTGGTTTGAATTATATACTAAAACGCCCATGTCTCATCACCATTACAATATAGGTAAGAAAATTTGCATTGCCGCGGCAAATATGAATGAAGTCTGCAGACGGTTCAACTTTTCTGTTTTTCCTAATCCGTAACAAACTTTATAGAAATCTTCCTTTTTCCAATTCTCAATATAAAATTATTCAAATCGTTTCCTTATTGATATTTGACTACTCTGCCATCATTCAACAATCTTTTACCATAATTTCAAGAACTCTTTCGATCGAATCTGCATATAGAAAGATCAATGGACATCCGGTTCTAGCGTAATCTTAGACATTCTTTGTCAGTTTTCGAAAGGTTTAAACCATTCAAAAACACTAGCATGATGTAAGGTATTATCACCATACACCGTTTTCAACGCTTCAACAGTTTCTGTTGGAGTTTTCCCTAATTTACAGCAACATTTAATATTCACTCGTTGTTTCACGATGACTGATAGAACGTGTTAACGTCCTACGCAGAATATAATAAACCCGTGAGCTATCATATGATGCTTTACTTTTACTTTAATTTGACGTTACTTCAGGGTTGTGGCATCAATGCGATAAGTAATTGCATAGCCTCGTATGTGGAACACCGAAAATATGCCCAAAGAAAGCCCTAAAAATAATACGACTGTTTAACTAAAAAAAGAAACCTACTTCAAGCTTTAATTATATTATTCGATTTGGTAATTATATGGTCATAGGTAAGGATTGTTGACTTTTAAAATTCGATTTTTGAAAACCAGTTTTTGATAAATATTTTTGAAATTCTGAAGTCAATTTTTCCAACAGTCGGTTTTTCTACAAACTCTTATAACGTTCCTGAATACAACAATATTTTCATATAATATACAGAGCGTGTTTGTCATACAACGCTTAAAATTATACATATTTTATTTTTAGTCAGCTATCTATCGCATTACTATATGGATGAGAAACATGGAAATCGGAAGGGAAGTAAAAGCAAAGTGGCAACTGTGGAGTGTGGAACTACGAAATACGGATCAAGATAAGCTATATTACATTGACAGCCTTGTTCCACTGCTGGGCATCGGCCTCTTCTCTGTCACGTGTTTCTCCTCAGTGCTAAGGTAGAAACACGAGGGACCTACAGTTTAACGTCGTAATCCGAAGGACAGACATTCCAGAGAAGGTTTTTAGCATTAAGATCCCACGGTTGCAAGCCGGATTGGGAAATTGCTTGTGGTGGGTTGCAGGCAAGATTCTTATAAATCTGCATAGTAATGCTTAGGTTTCAAACCCAAGCCAGAATCGACGAATTTACTCAGAAAGCGAGCGCTCTACCAACTGAGCTACCACCAGTCACACGCTAGATGAACAGAGTTACATAATAAAGCTTCTGCGTTTTCGAGGAATACTAGTTATGCGTGCAGATCAAGAAAAGGTGGGACTCCCTAATAGGTCATGAATATGGAAGAAATTAAGTAATACAAACAGAAAAGAAGGTTGGATAGAGGAGAAGAAGAAAAGGAGATAAAACCGATATTGGTGTATATAAAGCAAATCGACTATAACGTTCTCAAGCTCTCAACCCCATAAAATCCTTATTTTACTTGTTGTCCCACTGTTATAGGGAATTTTTAAAATGTACTCAGCTATTTAAATTTGAATGTAATTATATAATGTAGCCATGGTTACGAGATTATATGTTAATATTTAACGTTTTATGGAGGTTGCGGAGTGTTTGTTACAGGATACAATTTGGTATAATTTTCGAATAAGCATTACAAATAGCCTATAGAACGACTCACGGTGAGAGTGTAGTACATGCTCTTGTGGACTGTGGAAACCTTATGAGACTTGAATGAATGAATGCATACGGAATATTACAAAATAGGGACTGTTGGGATCGAAACACCAATCTTGCAGGGCAAGAAATAAGAGTCTCGCCGCTACCCTATTGTAGCAATGAACAACTACTTTCGCAAGCGCGTACAACATATTAATGATACCAATACTAAAAACTAAATAACTATTTTAAAGTAATTATATTTGTTATAAATGTATTGTACTAGCAAAGCTTTGAATTTATCGTATTTTACGAGAGTTTATTGCATAGAAAAGAGATGTATGATGATATTCAGGATAATGTGAGTTAATTAACCTATAAAATGCAAATGTCGATTCGGATTCGGAAGATTATTTTATGACTGCCTAATCAAATCAGCTATTATTATACTAATCGCGGTTCAAATTATTAGAATGAAATGTACCATTACTTTGTTTGTCGTTGTTTATTAGCGTTATCATGTATGTGTGAGCGTAATTAAGCCATTGTCACGATTACGATTGTTACCAACCTACATAAAAGTTAAAACATCTAGTTTAATCGATTTAAAACCCCTTGGAGTAGGTTAGTACTGCATTTTCGTTGTTTGGTGTGCGTGTGTGTGTGTAATGTATATGAATTAAACAATCGAATATATAGATATCAAGTGATGCATAAAATGCTTAAATTATGTTTTTTGTTACGGTAATGACGAATAGCAAATGTTATCAAGGGACACGAAATACAACTTTTTTTTTTAATTGAAGATGCAAAGAAAGAATGGTTATATTGTCTTTCTCAATACACAGAATCCTTTTCTGGTTAAATATGTAGTATAACTTTTTGTTCAAACTGTTGTACAAAATTTTGAAGATAATTTTGTAAAAAATTCTGCAAAACACGTATTACACGGAACAGAAATTTGTACAAAATTCTGTCTGTGAGCATGCGCAAATATAATAATAATAATTGTTTACTTTTGTTTCATAACCTCGAATGTTGTTTATCTTTTCGAGGCTTGTATTATTTTTGCGTTTTTGGGAAGGTTTTTTCTTGTTTATAAGTTATATTAGGTTTGTGTAGACTGACCAGCATTGAGAGATTTTAGATGGTACAAGTGGTAAAACATTTACGTCTTTGCCTTCTGCGATCATTGATGAACACTAGAAAGTGCTCGTTTGCGCATCGATTTGATGTTGTTTCTGAACAAAATTCTGTAGACTTTAGAGCACGAACTACAGAATTTTGAAGAAAATTTTGCTGTATGACACGGCATAGAATCTTGTGAAAACATTGAACAAAATTTTGTACAAAATACTGTGCAGTGTTATACAAGCCTAAGAACACGTGAAAATAGTAACATTTGTATTTCATAAAAATATTATCTAAATTACATTCGTTTCCTCATTTTCTCTCAATGTTTTTCTTCTTTCTTTTTAGGATTGCCTTAATTGAGAAAATGAGTTTAACATCGTTGACAAAAGAAAAATACTCGGTATTTAATGTTGTAAACAAGTGTGCTATTATATTAGAATTTGTAAGCGATAGTTACATAAAGTATCGTTACAACTAGTTTTAAGAAATCATAAACGAATGATAGAATAATAAGTCGATACTTGAATTGTATTAGTGATTGTTCTTAAGCCTCTCATAATCCTTTAGCAGACTTCTACATACAACAAATGCCCTATATGTGCTTGCAAAGTTATAGACAGTATATGCTTTTACAGATTGTACTTGATATTTAGAAGAAATAAAGTAGAACATAAATTGTATGGTTAGTGACGCCAAAATTACTGTGCTTGTGCATTTAAAGATCTTTTTCTTCTTCTGCTTTTCAGCCCGAAATCATCCACTTCTGGATGTAGACCTCTTCCAAATCTTTCCACATTTTTCTGTTATAGGCTGTTTGTATCCAGTTCTTCTCTGCTATTCTCTGGATATCGTCTCGCCATTCTTTCTGGGGTCTCCCCACACTTCTCTTGGTCTCTCTCGGTCGCCAGTCTCTCAGTTTGTTGGTCTACTTGCTCTTCTCTTGACGTGCTACATGACCAGCCCATCGCCAATTCAACTGTGTTGTCCTTCTTGTCACATCTGTGATTCCCGTTTTTCTTCTGATCTCTTCATTTGCGGCTCGATTTCTCAAACTAATTCCGAGCATGATTCTTTCCATTGCACGCAGCGTTACTTGGAGGATGTGTAGATATTTTCGTGTTAACGTCATTGTTTCTAAGCCATATGTAAGAACTGGCAATATACACTGATCGTAGACTTTTGGTTTCAGATTTATTGGTATATCATTTGATCCTACAATGAACCTTAGTTAACGAAATGCTGCCCAGCAGAGTCCTTTTCTTCGAGAAATTTCGGCAGTTTGGTTTTCTTTGCCCAATTGAATTTTATGCCCAAGGTATATGTATTCGGATACTTTCTTTAAGGTTTGGTGTTCGATGGTTTTGTGATTGTTCAGGACTCATTATTTTGGTTTTACACAGGTTCATTTGTAATCCGATTTGGGTCGATGTTTGATGGAGTTCTTCTACCGTTGTTTTTAGTTATTCAGCTGAAGTGCTGATCAGAATGACATCATCTGCAAATCTCAAGTGATTTAGTCTTACTCCATCAATATTAATTCCTCTACAGTACCAGTTCACATTTTTAAAAACATTCTCCAAGGCCAACGTAAACAACATTTAAAGATATCCACCGAAAACTTATCTAAAGTATTTAATTTTTCAACAAGTTTATAATACCTTCCATCATTAATGTTTAAACGTTGTCTATGAGTCTGGAACTGTATTTACGTATATTTAAAGGTAGTGGTTTGTTTATTTGTTCTTGTTACTTTAATCAATTCGTAAGAAATTGCAGTTGTATGTTGTATATGAAATTCAATAAATAAATTTTAATGTAATAAAATAATTTAAATAACCCTATTTGTTTCGACAAACACGAAAATAAATGAGAACCAATAGAATCTGAACGTCAGACGTTAGGCGCACAAAGAATTGTTGGTACCGCTAGGCTATTACAGCAACGCGTAGCTGAAGTCGCAGGCGTATACAAGTATGTTCCAGTCTGTTCTACCAGTAATAATAAGTACTGTATGTAATTCTGTGAAAGCCAACAAGATCTATCGGAAAATATTTAACTACGAATTGTACCCACTGTATAAAGAGGCAGATGTTATGAAGACTATAAAAATGGGTAAACTCAGGTACGCAAGGCAAAGCAGTTAAGCAAACAGATAGGGAAAATATTTAAAGAGACCAAACTCTAAGCTGAATAGCAGTGTCAATATACGTTATGACCTTAGCTTTGAAGGCATCACTTTATAATTTAAAAATAGTTTTTGTCTTCATTTTTAGTTTGCAATAGTTTTTTTTTATTAGAGAAAATTATTGTTTTCGAATAAATACGAGCACAATTGCTTTATGCAAAGAAAACACCGAAATAATCGCTCTTTCTGCTGTGGACAAAGAGTTGCTTAGAAAATTTAGAATGTAGGGTTAGTTAGCCGGATGAATTCGTTTATATTGTCTGGAAATCTGTCTAAATCTGAATCTCCTAAACTCTTATATTACTGTGTAGATTCCGCAAAAGTGAGGTTAAAGTCTTTTCAAAAAATCTAGTTCATTCCACTCATTTGAAAGATTTGCAGATAGTAGCGTTTAAGGGGGTAATTCCACACCTCCGTACATATGATTTCCTGCATATAATTTTTCTGACTTACTATGATACTAAAGAAAAATCTAATGAAACCTATTTGTTTATCAATGTTTATTGCAGGTACCTACATGAGTATCTTTATAAGATAGTGTCAAGTTGGGGAAAAAAAATGAAATGTATGACTTGAGTATTTTTGCTGCGTTTAATGAAATAATAAGAAAACCTGTTGTAGGTACATTGTAAAAATGCATATAGAGTCTGCCAGTGCTGATTTTATAGTAAACTTAGAAAAACATGTAATAAAGATGATAGATACAAACCCATGATGAAATCAAATTTTTAATACACATTGTATACTGCTCAAAAAAAGTTTTGCATCATAAGCGTTTTCAGTGATGACTAATTTCATTTAGATATTTTGTGGAGAATTGAAAAGTATACATATTCTGAACAAAAGTCGTAAATAGGTATAGTTTACTGAAACAAAATCTGTTAAATTACAACAAGAAAACGTAAAGTTATGAACTGAACACTTGAACACGTCTTGTTTATTACGTTGATTTGACCTGTTTGAGCTGTGTCAGTAGGACGTGTATCCTCCACGAACATCTAACAGTGCCTGCACTCTTCGCGGCATACTTCCTATCAAGTTGTTCAGCACCTCTTGTGGAAGGCGATCCCATTCTTCGACAGCTGCCTCAATGACCTGTTGACGGGTTCTGGGAGGATTCCTGCGCTTACCAATTGCGCGCTTTAGCATATCCCAAGCATGTTCGATGCAGTTCATGTCAGGAGATATCGCAGGCCAATGCATCCGGGCTATGTTTGACTCGTGGAGGAAATTTTCCACAACTGCAGCTCGATGAGGTCTGGCGTTGTCGTCCATGAGAATGAACTCTTCTCCAACTTCTTCGCGAAATGGATGCACAATTGGTTGTAGTATCTCGTCTATGTAACGCGGTCCCGTATGAGTGCCCTCAATAGCTACCAAAGGGGTACGTCGTCCTAGCATTATCTCTGCCCAGAACATCACTGAACCTCCCCCGAACTTATGAACTTCTTGAACATGCTGAAGCCTGGCACGTACTCCACGTTCTCTCCATATCCTTTTGCGTCGACTATCGGGATGAAAGGCAACCCTGGTCTCATCTGTGAGCATCACAGATCGCCAGTCTTCAAGTCTCCATTCACGATGTGCTTGGGCCCACACACGACGTGCCATTTTGTGATGATTCTGTAAGGGATTTCGGCGTAGAGGCCTTCTCGCATACAGAGACTCATCATGCAACCGATTTCTTATTGTTTGCGTGGAAACATACACTCCAGAAGCCAGCAGTAGTTCACGTTGAAGCTCAGTAGCATCGAGTGTGGGATCCCTTCTGGTACTCAGCAGAACAAAACGGTCTTGAGCAGCCGTTGTTTTGCGAGGACGACCTTCTCGGGGACGGTCCATTACGGAATGGGTTTCTCTG